>CM062811.1:919945573-920180573 GCA_031772625.1 Pinus tabuliformis | reverse complement strand
TCTCTCTCTATCTCTTTCTCTCTCTTCATCCTTCAACTCTGTTACTATATCCTTCCCTCTCTCCCCTCTCCTTCTCTCTCCCGTTCTCTCCACCTATTCTTCTTTGTCTCTTTCTCTCACCTCCAAACATACACACTATTTCTCCATCTCTCCCTTGTCACTCCCTCTCTCTCCCCACTTTTCACTCTCTAGGTATTTATTCTTCCCTCCCTCTCTCCTCCTCTCTCTCCAGTCCGCTCTCCGATACATCCTTTCTCTCCCCTTCTGTCCTACCTCCCTCTCTCTTCCCCGATCACCCTCTCATAATTAGTTTGTCTGATAAAATATAAGCACAAGTTCCATTTGAATATATTAGCCCTTGTAAAGAATTATCTATAGACGCTTGTTTAACAATTTCGATCTCAGAATAGCGGCTTCCTTCTCCTCCAAAGCCTGACATAACTCAATTTCGAACCACTTTACCTAATGAATGAACAAATGATAAACACCATTGGGATCAGACATGTAATTATTCCATTATTAATTACTATATGCCATTTTATTAGAAGAAGATTGAGATTTTATGCATCTTTCCTTTCACACAATACATGTATAGGAAAATAAAATATTCCATAAAAAGGACTACAAATTCTAATAGTTACTTAGACTTATCATCAAAGTTACACAAACCATGGGTGGGACCAAAATGAACAGAAGATTCTGGTGCGGTTGCGGCACTCATCCCAAACTTATGAATTAGGGAATCAAAATCCTCACCCTAACCCCTTTTTTTTTACAAGTATGTCTTGCAAATATCTTTGAGATCTCCCAATTTTTTCAGGTTGCCAAATTTGTCCAATATTTCCAGAACTCTTGAGGTCTAAGTTTATTTTGCTGATATATTCAATATTTTCACCGGTATTTCTAATAACTTTCTTTTCAGAACTTCAACAATATATTCCCTAAAATTATGTTGTCAACAATTATATATATATTGAAGAAAAACAAGACAAAAAAAAATTATGAACTATACAATTGTTTACCTTTCATACACATATTGGTAAATGAGATAAACAATAAATTAGAAACACTAAACTAGTAAATATCAAATATCATACATATCATTTTCTGATATGAAATCAAATTGAATTTTCAGATTTCTTATGTAAATAGAATTTAAATTTTCGAAATTTAAAATCAAATTTCAGATTTTCATCTCAAGGTATTCGTAAATTCTATATCTATCAACCAAGGCCCACATAATAATATCAAATTGAAATGCAAATATCATAATATCTCAACATGTCAATGATAAAGTTGAAAACTTCAAAGAACAAAAAAAAAGAGATTATCTGGAAAGCTCCATGAGTCTAGGAAAACAAACTTGAGAACATAATCTAGATAGTGAAACTAATTGGACAAAAGTCATCACCCTCCAGATCCTCTAATGGAACTGTTACCCCTCATTTCAGCAAGGGTAACTATAGCTAATTTTTCCTTTTAGGAAGCATCATTGTAGTCCTAGAAAATCCAAATCATAGACTTGTAGGTCATGTGATGCTATATATTGTGGTGTCCTATGCCTATTACTATCTGCCATACCCAATCAACTTACGCTCCACTTTTAGGTTCTTTCATCCTGCATAGGATTGGAGGGATTAGGAAGGGCATACTTGGACACATGCTTTAGAGGAACCTTTGGTCTTGTAGCAATGATCACTATTTGTAGTATAGCCCATGTCTTGAGTGCACCTATGTCCTATCCACATGGTCATGTGTCATAGAGTCTATATGCAATCTCTGGCTATGATATATCATTCATGATACAGTTCTCAACATGGAAGACTCTCATTTTACAACATTTCACCTTTCCCAAGGTAGTTTATAGATCCCAACACATAGGATCCCAAGGATCAAGAGTCAACAAATACTCAAATTGCTCAACATAATTTTTACTTGTCATGCCACATGGAAATTTTATTAAAATATCAAGACACCAAGGAGATATGCCCAAAGAAAGGTGGTTGTACTCCTTTTGTGACACAGATGGGCTTGAAGAAGGAATATTGAGGTTAATCCTTCGTCAAATGAGGCAAGTGATATGTTAAAAGTCATCAACCATTTTCTGTCCAAGCAAACCCATGTGCCCAAATTGGTAGAGTCAACCTTAAAAGATAAGTCCTGGCACATCTCAGGAGATATGTTAAGCAAGGAAGGAAAGTCATTGGGCCTCCTAAGGGATCTAAAAATTATTTCAAGTCACTTCAAGCGAATTCCAAATGGAATGTTGCATCTCTAAGACAAACCATCATCCTCCTATGTTCGGGTCACTTTATTTACTGGTTCTTTTATGACCCATTTTTTAGCATGGACTATAAGCAATAGATTATAGAGACATCGAAGAAAGCCATATTTTTCTCCCAGTGGATGAGTATGCCATATTTGCTTCAAGTTCCTATAAAAAAATCATGCAGACAACATAGAAGGTTGGATGGAAGTTGGAAATATGTCTGTAATAGCATGGGATAAATATGTGAATCATTTCATGACAATCCCTAAGGTAACTGTTATGGAAATGTCGCTGAAAGTTGTGAGTCTTGGTCTCAACATGGTTGTTGCATGTTATGTTCTTCTACTTGATCTTTGATGGAATCCAACAACTGAAAACCAACCTATTGATAAATCACATCAAATTGTACAAATGTGTCCTGTAATGGTTTCCCTATTTACAGTTAAATTTATTGAGGAATATCGTATTTTAGCACTCCATTAATGGAAGTGAGAAATGCTTGCATCACAATTTAGTGAGGATGGAACTAGTGGCCGTCAAATATGCCTTATAGAGGAGGACTCGATACATATATTTATGGTTTGATAACATTGGTCTTATTTCATGAAAGGAAAAGTGACTAAGGAATTACAGGAAAAGAAGCAAAGCTACAAGTTTTGAGATAATTTTGGGATTTCATGGGAGCAAGTTATACATGAAAGTGAATTTCCATTGGGTTGCTAAGACTTTACTTTTTGAAGACCACTAGACATGTATGGGTTTTTCCCACAATTTGTTTTGAGTCGTCACGAAGGAGCCACCATTCAAGTAGCTATCTACATGTTCTAACAGTGTTGGATTCCATTTTCTAGATCCAGTTGTAGATTCTGAGATATGTTTGGCTCTATTTTAGCATTTTGTGAGCCTCGAGTTTTAGCTTCCCTTCCCTCCTTTTAGAAACATCTTGTGCTCATTCATGTTCACTCTTCCCCTGACATTTTATATTCCTAACCTCAATTAAGCCTAAGCGCAGGAGTATCCATCCTACCAAAGCAATCGAAGCATGCATAGTTTATGTCTTCACTTTCCTAGATCCAGGCCCCACATGGGAAGTAGTCCCCATCCCCCCTCAGGACATTGGGTTAATCCTCTAGAAGGTTTCTTGGAGATGCTTAACACGAGACTTTTTGTAATGATAACAATTTGTTCCTCATCCAGCAAAAAACCTCACATAGAAGAACTTGGAAATAACATCATGTACTATGACAATATCATATAATGGCCTTTAACTATCAAAATTGATTTTTTTCTATAGGAAGTCGGTGGGCCTCGTAGTGTGTGAGAAGAGTGAGCAGATCATAGAGTATTTGGTTTTTGTGAGTACAGATCCCAACTTTGATGTTCTAGATTGAGATGTTTGTTTGTTTCTTTTCAAAATATGCTCCATTTTCTAATGGTTGTTAATCTCTCTGGAATAGCCTTTTAAATATTGAATTTAGAAACAATTTTATTTCTAGTTTGTAATCACTCTGGGTGCTTTAAAAATTTTGGTTGTCTGTTATGTGTTGTTAGTAGAGGTAAGCATCCTTTGTGAATTCAGCTATTGGATAGTAAAGGTTCCAGCAAATATAGTTAGTTTTTCTAAAGAGTCAGAGCAACCATGAGTACTGCTAGATTTATTAAGTGTGTGACTGTGGGGGATGGTGTTGTGGGAAAAACTTTCATGCTTATTTCCTACACAAGAAACACATTTCGAATGGACTATGTACTAATAATGTCTGATAACTTCAGTGAAAATGTAGTGGTGGATGGAAGTACAATGAATGTTGGCCTCTGAGACATGAAGGGACAAGACGATTACAACAGGATCAGGTCCCTGAGTTATAGAGGTGCAGAATTAATCAACAAGGCCAATTATAGAAACATTTCCAAAAATTGGATTCCAGAATTGAGACACTACACACCATTTGTGTCTATCATTTTGGTGGGGACAAAGTTAGATTTACGAAAATAAAAACAATTTTTTGTTGATCATCCCGGAGCAAATCCAATCTCAACAATGCAAGGTAAAGATTTGAAGAGGAAAATCAGGGCTGCAACATACATTGAATGCAATTATAAAACAAAACAAAATGTTAAGGTTGTTTTTGATGTCGTAATAAAAGTGGTTCTTCAACCACCAAAGCAAAAGAAACACAAAAACAAGCAAAGAAAATGATTTATTCTTTAAGGGCTTTATCTATCTTTGGCATCTGCAGAACTTTAAATTGCATTATTTAGTCAAAGGCTGGCATAATATTTCCCAAGTATTTATGATTTGTTACTATATATTCAGTATGTTGAATTTATTGTAAAGTTAGATGCTCTGGTAAAAGGTCCTGATTTTTTTCATTTTACATCATTTCTTATTTTGGTTATGGAGGACTATTTTGAAATGTAAATGAAAGTTGGGTGTACATGCATAGGATACTGTGATGAGAGTGGGAAAATATGTTTTTTTACAATATGAGTTCTCAATTGCAGTTGAAGTCATACTGCTAAGAATCATGTTCAAGGCATGGAGGTGCTCTGCGCTTTGCCCTGTCAGAAAGCCATGTAATTTTTTATTACTGAGTTTGGCTATATTGTCTCAATGTGCAAGATTTAATTTAGTATATAAAATATCATAGAGTATTTGGTTATTTGACTCCTTGCAAAATATCTTAAGAATTTATTTTTATGTAATTTCTACTTATAATTCATAGGTATTTTAAGTACAATCTACTTATTTTAATAACTTAATGGGTTTCACCAATCCAAAAATAGACAACGATTAAACGGAACATGAGCTTACTAAGGGTGACATCACCATTGGGGATTTGGAAAATGGGGCCAAGTGAGGTGCAAAGGATTCTCGCGATGACCCTAACAGCTGCAATGTTGGCCCTCTAAGCATTTAAGTCTCTCATTCGGATTTTCTGCACTTACTCCTTCAATATGATAAATGGCCTCTCAAACTCATCAAATGCCAACACCATGCCTACAAATAGTGAAAAAATGCAGAACATAGATTAAAGCCTAAACATACAAGTGTGGATGCAAAAAAACAGTGGATGTTGAACCTGAGACCTAAGATGTGTGTACTCCTCTCTGCGTGAAAGACTGAAAATAGGGGAAATGAAAATTAGGGAAATGCAGTGAAGTTAAATATGAAACATACCTTGGCACCATCATCAGACTGAACATTGGATGGGGTTCGATACCGGGTTTCCTACTGGTAAAACCGTCATTTGTAAATCTCTTCATTCTAGTTTTCACTCCTGCGTGTGATCTCTTCAATCTAGTTTTCCTCGTGCCTATTGAAAAGTGAACAGACACTAGTATTAAGTGTGAAGCCAAACTGACTCACATTATGCTAATGTCGGCACCGACTCCCCGACACTCCACCATCCCAGCCGTCATCACCATACTCACACCAAACCTGCCACACTACCATTTGTTTCTAGATCTTCATCTGAATCACATGCATGATTCTAGATCCTCCTTTAGCCTCTATAAATTCGTATTTTCTCAGCCTAAACATCAGCCTCTATAAATTTGTATTTTCTCAGCTTGAGAAAGGCAAGCCAAGGCCCAGGCCTATTGTGTAATAAGAAGTGATTTCTGTTCTCCAGTTATTTTTTTTGTCTCTGCTATCAATTTATCTCTTCTGTTGTCTGTGATTGAGTACAGAATATGATCGAGTAATGCTGCTATTGCTCCATTACTTGTGATGTTTGTCTGTTGCCAGAAAAGTTTTATTTTTGTTGTGTTTCTTCGAACTAACATCAATTTTTTTTTTGATATGAACATGATAATTGAGTTCCAAATTCTGAATCTAGATTCTTTCATAGACATGACTATGCACCTTCACAGAAAAACAAGAACCATAAAACATGGCAAAAACTATGACACCCTTCATTTCGCATTTGATATGGCCATGATAATTGAGTTCCAAATTTTGAAACTACAGAATCTTAGAGAGACATGATTGTGCAGGTTCACAGGAAAACAAGAGCATCACACCTATCTGAAGGTCATATACATTATTATTGACAGAGAAAGCCAAATTCAAATTAGACTGACTTGATAAGACCATCAATAACTGAATATGTTCCCCCACACAATAGAACCATTTGTATGAACTAACAACGTACAAACATGGTGGATTCTTTAAAGGAGAGACAACGACTTTAATCTGTAAGTAGTTATTGAGATTGTAGATACCCTTCTCTCTTCCAATGCCACTCATTTTATTCTACCAAAAGGTATACCCACACCAAAAATGTCAAAGCAATTAACCCAAATTTTTTTGACACGTAATGCTTGAGTAAGAGTGTTTGTAGTCTCTATATTCTTTGTAAACACTCCTGCTACCAACCCATAACAAGTAGCATTCAACCACTTTATTACTTCGCCTATAGTTCTATTCAAGATAGAATCAAATAGTATCCACCAAAGATACAGTTCTTAAATCAAAATTCAAAGAGACATTGTGAAATAAATATCTTTAGAATCAATTCAACCATCATCTATACTTACTTGAATTTTATAATTGACTATACTGGACCAAATATTTCATCAGTAGCTATGGCCATGTCATCCTGTTTTTGTCACATAAATAGAGGTAAGATAAGTACGGAAACCCCATTCATGTTAAGCAGTAAAGGAAAATTTGTGCTCGAAATAAAAATACCCTCACTCCTATTACTTGTGTCTAGTTCCACCAGTTAAAGGTAGTAGCAAAAAAATCCATAATAATTTCATCTCAATTATATGTGGATTTCAGTCATCCTTGAGAGTTAAAATCGAGTTTAGAGTAGAAAAGAAGAACCAAAATAGTAAAAAGTAAGCATTTTCATAACTAATTGGGGAAATATTGAATTGTAATTATCCCCAAAATGTATTCCCATACCTTAACTTCTAAGAAAATGGTAGGCATAATATAGAAGCCCTTGGTACCAATTTGGTCACCCCCGGTTGTAATTTTTGCACCACTCTCCCTCCTAGCCTTGATATAACTCATAACCTTATTAAATTGATCCTGGTCAATCTACGGCGTTTCAAAAGAAATTATCAACAATATCAAAATAAGGCCACTGAGATCATGATGACACTTCAGATTTAAAAAAGAACACTTTCTACAAGAAAAACATCATTTGAATAGCTCAATACTTCCCAACATGCTAGTAGTAAAGTAGTCATGCTTTTGTCATTTATGGAAGGAGGACTTCACAAATCGAGCTTTGTCAATTACCAACTGGAGAACATAGTAAAGAATGACAAAATGGTCCTAATGGGCATTAACATGGTGCAAGTGCAATGCAAATTCAAGGAAAAAGGACTAGTCAAGGTCTCAATTTAAGAGTTAATTTGCCATTCCTGCAATAGTCAACTTATAAATAGACCAAGAAACATGTGTGGCTTTGACCACCAGCAATTATACATCAAAGTGCTCAACATTTTCTTCACAAGATAGCATTTCGTAGAAAATTTTCAGACAAAAAGCTCCTTTCTCAAGTGTAGTGACCTATATTTCTCTTTTTGGAGTGAACCATGATACCCCTCAAAGCACAAATAAGAAGTTGACTTTATATTCACAAGGACCCATTTATGCATCAGGCATTTGATTATCATGCTTTTAGTTGCCTGTTAGTTACATGCAGACAAGCAACTTTTCTTTGTTTTCTCTATTTTTGCATTAATATAGGTATTCAATGCTTAAGTAATGACCGAAAAATAGCATAGCTGAGGACCTTGCTCAACACCTTTTCTAAATGGATCACCGACAACCCAACTTAAACACCAATATTTTTCCTTTTCTACAAACGCATCATGGATACTATCATGTACAAAGGTTCGTGACCTAGAACAACAACATTGTCCCTGCAGAAAGAGCAGCGGCTTGATTAACATGTTACAATATTGAGTGCCATGCAAATTAAATACTTAAGAGATTCAACTACTTACCTGATTGAAAAATCATGCAAAGTGGGCTAGCTCCATGGTTTGATCAACATCAGCATCTTCGCATAGAATAAAAGGGGACTTTCCTCCAAGTTCCGATGTCACTGGCTTAAGGTTTGTCTTGGAAGCTAACTCTAGCACTGCTTGACTAGTAGCAGTTGAACCTATAAAAGCAACCTTATTAATATCCATGTGCCTTGAAACTGCACCTCCCGAAGTCAAAACTCCTCGAGGAAGTCTAGCCTCGTTGAAAAGTTTTGCTGCATAAAGAGTTGTTAATGGAAAATTCCAAGGAAACATAAGTAGTGGAAAATTCCAAGGGATGATTTGACCTACAACTCGAATAGGTTCATGTAATGTTTGACTGATAAGGTCCATTAACTGGAACTGTAAGACCATGTATTTTATCTGCCCACCCTGCATAGTAACAAAATAGTTGCACTGCCATTGGTACTTCAACCAAGGCTGCTTCCTCATAAGGCTTCCCATTGTCCCGTGTTTCCAAGGCTGCAATCTCAATCATTATGCTTTTTAAGCAAGTCAGCGAACTGAAGCATAATACACGATCTCTCATAAGCAGTCATTTTCAGCCATGGGCCCTCATCAAAGGCTTTTTGTGTAGCCCTTACAACCCTGTCCACGTCTTCTGCATCACCTTTAGCCACATTGGCAATCAAATCCCCTGTTCTAGGATCCAATCTTGGAAATGTTTTTCTAGAAGCTGCATTAACAAATTTTCCATCGATAAGAAGGTGTGTATACTTTACTTGGACAGGTGGTGCTATAGGTTCTTCCAAAGCACTTGCAGTTTTTCCTAAACTTGGAATCCGAGTATTATTTATGGATGTTTCTTGTGATGAAGATGTCAGTCCAACCGTGGGTGACCTTGTACCAAAAAACAAGACTACTTGAGCTCGAAGTGAAGATAGGGGCTCTGGAGCATGGAGCCGAGTGAGGTGCAGAGAATTCTGGCGATGGCCCTAACCATTGCAATGTTGGCCTTCTGAGCATCTAAGTCTCTCATTCGGATTTTCTTCACTTTCTCCTTCAATATGATAAATGGCCTCTCAAACTCATCAAATGCCAATGCCATGCCTGCAAACAGTAAAAAAAATGCAACACAGAGATTAAAGCCTAAACATACAAGTGTGGATGTGAAAAAATAGTGGATGTTGAACTAGAGACCTAAGATGTGTGTACTTCTCTCTGCGTCGAAGACTGAAAATGGGGGTAATGAAAATGAGGGAAATGTAGCGAAGTTAAATATGAAACATACCTTGGCACCATCAATGAGTTGAAGATCGGATGGGGTTCAATACTAGGTTTGCTACTGGTAAAACCCTCACTCGTAAATCTCTTCAATCTAGTTTTCGCTCCAGCCTTTGATCTCTTCAATCTAGTTTTCACTTCTGCTTGTTGAAAAGTGAACAGACACTACCTTCTCTAGAACATTAAAAGAAGATTGGGGTTGGGAGGAGTTTCGTAAAGCAAAATTAAGGCTTATTTTTTTTTAAATATGCCAAAATTTTCCTCCATAACTCAAACTCAGGTAAGAGCATAATGAAGGGGAGGTTTTTAGTTTCATTTGATAAACTAGCGCTAAGTTTTTAGTTTCATTTGATAAAATAGCGCCAATTTTCACTTTTGCGCTAAGTTTTAAGCTTTTAGTTTCATTTGATAAAGTAGCACCTATTTTCACTTTCGCGCTAAGATTTTAGTTTCACTTCATAAACTAGAGTCCATTTTCCCTTTCATATTAAGTATTTTAGTTTCATTTGATAAACTATCACCCTCATGCGTGCTTTTGGTTGGGTTTGAAATATCATCCTAACAATAATTTAATTTTAAGATTATCGTTTTTATGTAACCATTTTGTTATTAATGTTTATGGAGACAGATGTATTGTATTTTTGGAAAATTTGAATGTTATTTGGTTATTAAAATTTGTGGAGGTACATATATTATATTATTGGAATTTCAATGTTATTAGAAGGAAACATGTTTTTTGCATTGAAAATATTTAAGTGTAAGAAAGAAACATGTGCTCTTAATTTGTTTATATTGAAAATATTTAAATGTTCTAGCATATTAGGTGGGTGTAAACAAAAGAGAGTGTATAGTAAAGATTTAATAATTAAAAATGTGTGTTAGTTTCTTAAAAGTTATATGACAAATTTGGGAGTAGGGTATGTACCCTTATTTAGGTTAAATATATTCAAATTGTTGTGTGAATGGGTTTGTAAGACCGATGTTTTTATCTTGAGGAAATGGAGTCCTCTCCACGTCACACGCATAGTGTAGGTTGTCATAAGAAAAATATATTTTTGCCTTAAGATGTAAACATTTCATTTTAAGCAGTGTGATAATGTGGTTTCAACAAGGCAATAAAAGATGGAACGAGCATGCAGGTTTGGGATGCTAGTGTTATGTTCTACTTGAGGCATGGGTGCACATCCAAAAAGACTCTAACAAGGGTTGAAGAGGTGGAATAGTTAGATGGGTTGGGGGTTGTGGTCTCACTTAGACGTCTAGACAAGCACACTATGCACCATGAGAAGTTGTGAAGCTAACTTAATACATTTGACAAGTTGTGGGAAGGAAACTTTGTAGTGGTACTAAGTGAACATTCATTGATTGAAGTTGATACCCTCTCCTTGCACTATCACTTTACAAGGTGAAGAAGAAACGTGAAATATAGGTGCAACCCACTAAAGAAGTTGGCAAGGTTGTTGCAACATATATAGGTGTTTTTTTCGTGTTGCAAAAGGAAGTGTTGGAACTTGGAAGGTTACAGTTCAAGTAGATTTATCATGGAGTTTTAAGGAGGTGCAAGGATTTGATAAGGAATGAATTAAACAAATCTAAAAAAATGGGCCATATTGGATTAGGATATTATCTTTTTTGGACATCCAAAGTTGAAGGTGCATTTTATGAAGGTGTAGTCTAAGCGCTTGGACTTTTGGTGTGTGTTAGTTGTGTTAGTGCATTATGTTTGATGAGCACTAGCTAGAATGTGTTCATGAAGGAAAAAAACCCATAAGTTTGAGATGGCTTGAGCATTTTTCATTGTAAGGTTTCTTATGCCCTAGTTTTGAGGAGACAACTAGAACCATCTTAGAGTGTGATGGATTGTACCATGGACTTAGGTCCACTTGCATGGGTTGAGGTTTAAAGTTACTCCATGAGTTGAGGAAAATGATTCCAATGCTTATCTATATATAGTGTTTATGATATAAGATTAATGATTTTTTTGTTTGGGAATGGAAGAGGAAGATATGAAATAAGAGGCATTGAAGTTTGTTGTAAATTAATCAAAATAAAGGAAAAATGTCTCCTCTTAGTAGGATTATTCAAGTTGCCTCTTCAATAGGACTTAATTCTAGTTTGAGCTTGGGAGTTGGCCTCTCAAAGGCATTGATTAGGTACACTAGAATTCCAAGACCTAACATATCTAGAATATTCAATTAGATAAATTTGTCTTGGGCAAAGGTTGCAAAGGCTAAGGTGCAAATCTCCCCTTTTTAATGTGGGTTTTAAACCTTCCTTTTGAGAATGCTAAAATCAAGGTCATGATCTTGAAACGAGGTCCTTGGTTTTACCAAAACCAAATGCCAATTCTTAATCCATGGTGTGATTCTTTCTATTTGAGTTTGGCATTGAATGTTGATAACTATCTTTGGGTCCAGTTATCACTATGTTGTTTCACTTATGCATTGAGAAGGTGTTAAGGGTTATAGAGGATAAGACAGTTATTTTCCAATATCCTTCCATTGAAACGATGTAAAGGGACGATGTGCCCCATTCTTTTATCATAATATTTCAACCACAATATCCTCGTATGAGGATGCCCTTTAAGGGAGGGTTTATAAAGGAATTGGAATCATGTTGAGTCAAGGGAGGGGTATATATTGTAGGTGTCTCTAGAGATAGTGACAAAGGTGAAGGGGAATGGAGTTTACCTCCTATTCCAATGCCTTTTATTCCACCATTTATGGTCCTAAAGGGCACTGACTTTAAGGTTCATAGGTGAAAGCTCACGAAGATCTTAAAAAAGAAAAGGTAGGTGTGATTTAGCATAGGATTGATTCTTCAATGGTTGACTTTTTGGGTGAGATTTCCAAGTAAATGGAAAAAACTGAAGCCCTACCACTTATAGATTAAGTAGATTATGAGAAAATGTTTCTTATGTAATCAAGAGGAAGGTGATCTCCTTAGCACACCCACATCATTCCCAAGGCCTACCTCTATTTTTTTGAATGTGTGGAACCAATAGTCACATAAGAAGACTAAACAAATGCCATGTGCCCAATAAATTTGTATTTTTTCCCTATTATTTTAAATGACTAAATTTTAGGGCTTTGTTCGAATAATAACATAGAAAATTCTCACTTCAATCTTAAAAAATATAAAAATATAAAAGTGAGAGAAACTTCTCACATATCAATTTTTTATGTGTTCAATTTGATAAGATTAATGGTGCAAGCCGTAAAAAATAGTCTTTTTCGTAGGTAGGGTGTTGGGTTGTGTTATATTCCTTCCACATAGTTAACAAGGGGTTTAAAGGGCACCCATAACCCCACTTTATGGGGTCTGGGGCAGCGCCCCAGAAAATTTTGGGTTTGGACCCTATGTTAGGTTGGGTGGACCCACCTATGGTTTTGTGCATGATTTTCACACATGTTTTTTGGACGCAATGGTTTTCGGTCCATGGTATTGGATGCTTCGGAATGTATAAATATGTATTGTAACATGAAAGGAATATAATGAAAAATCAAACTGGTAGTCCCGGTTTTGGATCCAGGGGAAAATCTCTGTGTATATGTGTTTTATGTGTTATAATCTCGCATTGTTTATTTTCTATGTTTTAGAATTCATATGCAGGTAATTTCTGTACAGGGTTAAAACCTACATTTGGTATCAGAGCTTTTTTGGCTTCAAGGGGATGCCTTTGTTGTTGAGGGGTTTCGCTCAGGCCTGTGGTAGACCCTGTTCAGTGGGAGATCTGCGAGATCGATTTTGGTGGTGTACGAAGATGGCGAGTAGTGGAAAGATAGAGATCGAGAAATTTAATGGTCATAGTTTTGAGTTGTGGAAACTCAAGATGGAGGATCTATTGGTGGATAAAGACCAGTGGATCATGATAGATCTGGGTACTAAACCAACGGGAGTGTCTGATGAAGAATGAAGAAGTTGGATCAGAAGGCAAAGAGAACAATATGATTGTGTGTCTCATATTCACTATTGTTGAATGTATCAGGGGAAGCTATGGCAAAGGCTTTGTGGGACAAGTTAGGGACTTTGTACCAATCTAAGTATCTGGTGAATAAACTGTTCCTGCAGAAAATGTTGTATAACCTGAGGATGAAAAGTGGAGACTCGGTGACAGAGCATCTGAATGCATTTAATACTGTGGTAAGTCAGTTAGCATCTGTTGATATTAAAATTTCAGATGAAGATAAGTGCATCAGTTTGTTGCATTCTCTACCAGATTCGTGGGATAGTCTGGTTATTGCAATAGGTAGCAATGCAACTACCTTGAATTTTGATGAAATAGTCTCATCCTTGCTGACGGAGGAGATGAGAAGAAAAAATATAGAGAGCCAAAATGGTGATGCCTTGTCTATACGAGGCAGGACCCAGAACAGAAACAAAAATAAGTCATCGAGTGGGAGATCTAAATCTGCAGGAAAACCTCTAAAGGTTGTGTGCTAGAAATGTGGAAAGGAAGGGCACTACAAAAGGGATTCTAAATATAAAGCACCTGACAAAGGAAAGGGATCTGATGAGGCTCCTTCTGCAGAGGTGAAAACCACCTCAGATGAAGGTGGGGATCTGTAATTAGCTTCTTCAAGTACACATGTAGATCATGAGGCATGGTTGATTGACTCAGGTGCATCCTTTCACTTCACTCCCCATAGAGAGTGGTTTTGCGAGTATGAGAAATATGATGGTGGTGATGTCTTCTTGGGGGATGACAGGAAGGCTAAAATCTTTTGTCGTGGAAAAGTAAAGTTTAAGTTGCAAGGTGGAAGGGTTAGAACACTTCTAGGTGTTCTACATATTCCTGCATTAGCCAGAAATATGATTTATGTTAGCAAGCTAGATGATGCAGGTGTAAAAACAATGTTCGAGAAGGATACCTGCAAGATGGTTCAGGGAGCGCTGGTATTGATGTGGGGAGTTCAAATTGGAACTTTGTACAAGCTACAAGGTATCATTGTTATTGATGGGTGCAATAGCTCTATGGTTCCTGAAAGTGGAGCAGAAAATATAGTGGTCTCTGGAGAGAAGACCATGATGTGGCATCAAAGGCTTGGACATATTTGAGAAAAGGGTCTGCAGATACTTCATGGTAAAGGTATGGTAGAAGGTATGAGTAATAGCTCTTTGGATTTTGATTTCTATCAAAATTGTGTATATGGGAAGCAGAATTAGGTGAGTTTCCCCTCTGTTAGTAACAGGGTGAAACAGATATTAGAACTTGTGCACAATGATGTGTTTGGACTTGTGAAGGTTCCATCACTAGGTATGTTTGTGTACTATGTATGATTTATAGATGACTTCTCAAGGAACTCATGGATATATTCCCTTAAGAAGAAATCTGAAGTCTTTAATAGGCTTAAATAATTTAAGGCTTTGGTGGAAAACCAGACAGAGAAGAAGATAAAGGTGCTGAGGACAGATAACGGTGGAGATTTTTGCAGTAAGAAATTTGAAGAATTATGTAAGAAGAGTGGTATAGCACATCAGAAGACTACTCCATATACACCTCAAAAAAATGGAGTTGCAAAAAGAATGAATAAGACATTGATGGAAATGGCAATAAGCATGCTCAGTGGTGACAGGTTAGGACAGGGATTTTGGGTAGAGGCGGTGGACACTTCATGTTACCTAGTCAACAGGTCACCTTCATCAGCGTTGGAGGATAAGACTCCACAAGAGGTATGGACTTGTAAGAGACCCTCTCTTTCACATCTGAGGGTATTTGGATGTGATGCATATGTACATGTTCCAAAGGAGAAACGAACCAAGTTGGATAGCAAATCTGAAAAGTGCATCTTTATTGGGTATAAGGATGGTTTAAAGGGTTATAAGCTTTGGAACCTAGTCACACAGAAGGTTGTGTACAGCCAAGATGTGGTGTTCAGAGAGGTGAAAAATGTTATTAAACATGAAGTCCAACGAAAGGAACCTGAGAAGATAGAGTTTGAGCTAAAGGAGGAAGAATCAGACTCTACAGCAGAGGAGGAATCAGAAGATGAAGAGCCACAAACTCCAGCTGTGAGAAGATCAGTTCGAGAAAGAAGGCAGCCTGAAAGGTATAGTCCATCTTCTTTCTATTCAAATTTTGCTTTATCTATTACTGACGATGATCCCAGAACTATGAAGTAAGCAGTAGATTCAGATGATGGAAAACTCTGGAAAGAGGCCATGGTTGATGAAATCACATCTTTGCACAAAAATGAGGCTTGGGATCTGGTGGAGTTGCCGGCTGGAAGGAAACCTATTGGCAACAAATGGATGTTCAAAAAGAAAACAAATGGAGAAGGAAAAGTGGAAAAATACAAAGCTCGGTTAGTAGAAAAAGGTTATTCCCAGGTGCCAGTAATTGATTTTGGTGATATTTTTTCTCCCATTGCCAAGGTAACTTCTATTAGATTACTTTTATCGGTTGTTGCTGCTTTTGATTTTGAGGCAGAATAGATGGATGTGAAGACAACATTTTTTCATAGGGATCTGGAAGAGGAAATCTACATGAAGCAACCTGAAGACTTTGCAGCGAAGGGTAAGAAAGAACTGGTATGCAAGTTAAAGAAGTCTCTGTATGGGTTAAAACAGTCACCAAGGATGTGGTATTAGAAATTTGATACATTTATACAGGGACATGGCTTCACCACAAGAAAAGAAGATCACTGTGTGTATTTTAAATTAATCGGTGACCGTGTTATTTATCTAGTCTTGTATGTGGATGATATGTTGCTGGTTGGAAATGACAAAGAAATTATCCAGGATTTGAAGACCCAATTCTCCTCCAAATTCGACATGAAAGATCTTGGTGCTACAAACTATATTTTGGGCATGGAAATTAAAAGAGATCGGAAAAGAGGAAGCTTTGGTTAAACTAGAGGAAGTATGTTAAGACAATACTGCAGAGGTTTAATATGCAGGATAGTAAATTGGTGAAGGTTCCTATTCCTATAGGTGTGAGGTTATCTGCTAAACAATGTCCCAAGGCACAAGAAGAGGAAGAGGACATGTCCCATGTTCCATATGCAAGTGCAGTCGATAGCCTAATGTATGCAATGGTCTATATTAGACTAGGCATTGCACATGCAGTGGGAGTATTGAGCAGGTTTATGTCAAAACTAGGAAAGGAGCATTGGACAACAATGAAGTGGGTTCTCAAGTATTTGCGTGGCACTAGTGATGATGGTCTGTGCTACCAAGGAAGACTAGGATTCGACAGAGTTTTGGATATTTTTGGCTTTGTTGATGCAGACTAGGCTAGAGATCTGGATCAGAGAAGATCTACAAGTGGGTATGTGTTTAACCTATTTGGAGTTGCAGTCAGTTGGATGAGAAAGAAACAATCTATAGTGGCACTATCAACTACAGAGGCAAAATACATGGCAGCCACTCATGCAAGTAAATAAGTAGTTTGGTTGCAAATATTGTGTTCAATTATGTGGTTAGTATAGGAAGCTATAAGGATAGACTGTGATAGCCAAAGTGTAATTTTCTTGGCAAAGAACCCTGCAGATCATTCAAAGACAAAGCACATTCATGTTCAGCATCACTTTGTGAGGGATATGATAGAAGAAAAAAAGGTGTTGCTGGTAAAGGTGGACACTTTGAAGAATACTACGGATGCATTGAAAAATCTGTGAGCTCTGAGAAGTTCTCTTGGTGTAGAGAGACAATGGGCATTTTGGGGCTGGCAAAATGATTAAGCTCTCTTGTGGCCCCCTGTGGAAAGAAAACAACAAGTGGGAGAATGTTGGGTTGTGTTATAGTCTTTCCACGTAGTTAACAAGGGGTTTGAAGGGCACCCGTAACCCCACTTTATGGGGTCCAGGGCAGCACCTCGGAAAATTTTGGGTTTGGACCCTATGTTAGGTTAGGCGGACCCACCTATGATTTTGTGCATGATTTTCGCACACGTTTTTTGGACGCGATGGTTTTCGCTCCATGGTATTAGATGCTTTGACATGTATAAATATGTATTTTAACATTGAAAGGAATATAATGAAAAATCAAGCTAGTAGTCCCGCTTTTGGGATCCAGGGGAAAATCTTTGTGTATATGTGTTTTATGTGTTATGATATCGCATTGTTTATTTTTTGTGTTTTAGAATTTGTATGCAGGTAATTTATGTATGGGGTTAAAACCTACATAGGGACTAAAAATAAATCTACTAAATGGGTCTAAAAATTTTTATAGATAAGAAACAAAGGAATCTCTCTTCATAATCAAATATCAATTTTGGAGTTCCCAAAACAAAATAACAAAATCGGTATATTTTATTTCTTAATATTCAACCATATTCCTTCACAATCTGAATGGACAATATCCACCTTCACGTCAATGTTGACATCGACATCATCGATATGTTCTTCACTTACACATTTTGTTTCTTGAAAGTCTACAACCTATGACAAATCTGCATACTCGGGTTCATATGATGTATTATTTCTCAATCCTTTTGGAGGACATGTTAACACTACATACCAGTCAATCTCAACTGGATCTTGTACATATAATGCTTGTTTAGCTTGTGATTCTAGAATGAATGGATCATCTTTCCAATGATTTTGGATTAAGCAATTCTTCATATTCACCATTGTAAAACCCAAATCATTAGTTTTGATCCCTCTCTTATTGTATACATCAAGCCAATTACATTTGAACAATATGTACTGCATACAAAAATAGTCCAATGTAATTACTTCTTCTACCACTCCATAAACTGTTGTGTTTTGAAGTAAAGGGTTTGCATCTTTGGAACTTGACATCATCATTGTTTGAGCTTCCATACACACACCACTATTTTGGGTGGTTCTCTCATTCTCTTTGCTTTTTGTATGGAATCTATAACCATTGATTAGGAATCCCTTGTACTTATTCACGAATTTCTTAGGGCCACATGCTAGCCATTTAAGTGTATCAGACACCTTTCCATCTCCTTCCACCTGTATAGTTTTATATTTTTAAATGTAGTTATAATTCATACATTTAACCTCTGAAAAGATATTTAATTTCCTACATGACAATATTCCCATACACTGATTTTTAAGTACACGTATAATATAAATAATATCATTACTTGTTGTTTTAACCAACTAGTAAAATTATGGGTGTGGAGTTTCTGTAATAGAGCTTCATCTTTTTTCGTTTGGGTAATTGAGTTGGCAATCTTGATTCTATGCATCCTAATTCAACAATTATGGACAATAGATATGGTGGTTAATGTGTTTTGATAAAATATAAATAAAATATTTTTAAAGGTAAAATATGTTAATCTACCAATGGAGATGAATTTTGGAAAACAAAAGGAGGTTTTAGTTAAACATGGAACCAATCAAAATAACCTAGTTTAGTTTTTGCACAAGTGTTTTGGTTAAAGAGATATGAGTTTGTCTTCCTTGCTGCTCTTTTCGCTGTGCTTCTAGACGGTCAGATTTGGAATCAAGTTTTAAGAGGTTAAAATGATGTTTTTGCATGATTTAAAGGCTCCAGGGTGTAGTGGACATCTCCAAGTTTCTTCACAATTCTTCAACAACACTCAAAACCTCATTCAAGTCATCGAAATTTTAAGTCAACTATTTGTTGTGCCTCTACAAAGATTTGTTGTGTTTGTGTGTGACCAACTTCAAGCTTGGATTCTGAACAAATTGGAAAGTATTTTTGAAAATGGGAGGCATCTTTTGTTCATAACATACCCAAAAACAAAAGCCTCTCTCAAATTTTAAACAACAGTTACTGTCTTAGAGTTACACGTGGCACTTTGAGACCCATTTTTCACAATTTCGCAAGGCTAGAATTGCTGACAGGGTTCTAGGAGTTTTTGAAATTCAACTTGGTGGACCTCCAAATTTTCATGGTTGACCTCAAGTTGGAGAAGGGGAGACTTTAGGTTGGGCACAATATTGTTTTTCTAATGAATTTTTTGATTTCCCAAGTCGCAAAAAAAATGATGTTATTTGTGAGGGTGCTAGTGTTAACTAGTTCAGCCTGTCACCAGTGATAAAAAATGCTCTTACAAGGCGTTGTTAGGGTATCAAGTCAATTTTTTGTCATTTCAATGAGTCTTGAAATAAAAATTTGGTCGTTGGCTAGTGTGTTAAGGGAAATTTCCACTCCCTCAAGAATTTCATATGCCGATCACTTTCATCATTGAGTTGAGTCGACCATCATGAAAACATCATTAATATCACTTCAGTCACATCATCATGGTCTCCATTCAGCATAGTGTCACCATTAGGTCATTAGGATTAAGGTCACAAAATCAATCATTTCATGTATAAATCCAGCAAATCAAGAGTAGCAATAGGTAAATTTGTTCAATAACACTTGATTTCAAATGTCATTTATGTTTTTAGATATAATAATTTTCCTAAGGTTCTAAAGTTACAAGAAGAGGTCCTAAGGCTACAAAATAAAAAGAAAGTGAATTGTTGAGGTGGGCCATCCTACCTCATTAATAACTTAAACAACAAAATCAAATTATAAAAGCACATGGAGGAGCTCATTCACACTCATTTTCACTTGTATACCATCCTAGCATCTATCTCCCCCCTCCTTTGATAAAAATTATGATTCCATAGCCCTCACTAGCAAAAATTAACTCTCGCTGCACACAAAGAGCCTTCACTGTGCACCTGGACAGCACGCTACACACATGAATCCTTCACTGCACACGGGGTAGAGTTGTCCAAAATTGTTGTTTGACCACCAAACTTCATTTTTCAAATCTCCTATTCACTCATTTCATCCTCCATGCTCTATAACAAGTAATTTTAATCATTTTAATTCCCTCCTTTGCCTCATATGTCAAGAAAATGATCAAATACTTCTTCTTCTAAGGTTTACACGATTTTCATGGTTTTGATCCTCAAATGATGAGTTGGTGCCCTAAACCCTAAATTCCTTGTCCCTACACTTCTATTTGCAGCTAATACACCATTTCCATCGATCACAAACCCTTATCTCCTCATTTTCCATTATTTTCCTCTAAACCCTAATCTACCATATCTCTTTCTAGGATAGGCCAGTGTTTTGGCCTTTTCCACCCCCTCCCCTCACTCATTTCCCAAAATTCCTTTTTCCCCTACTCACTGACATCACCCCCTACCCTCCTAAATTTCCTTACAAATTTAGGCAACTCCTAACTCCATCATACCACCTCATTCCCTCATAGCAACACATTTCATTATTGTTGCTTGCCTTTCACCTAGGATTTGAAGTATGGATCCTGACTCATCACCATCAAAGAAGAGGAAGTACAGCAAGGGGGGAAAGATACTGAGGTTTGAGCCCTCTAATGGAAATGAAGTCACCTCCTCCCCATTTTTCATGAAATTCTTTAAAGATGTCAATCTTTTAGGTTTTTGTCAAAGATTGCAGGAAGTAGGTTACCATGAGCATCTCATAAGTATATTTTCCCTCACCTTGAAGGAAAACAAGATCACCATTGCAAGGAATGCTTTCATGTTTTCAGTGGATATCACCTCTCAAGCTATAGGCATACCAAACTATGGTGAAAACTGGTTCAAAGGCATGAACCTAGACCTAGAAGAGTACAAACCATACTTGAAATCACAATACAAAGGAGCTCACTCACATGTTTTCCCATTCAGATACTTGTTGGAGAGATATGACCATTGATGAAAGTTGTCATGAAGTTCTTCTCATGTGAGGGCATATTTTCTAGGCTATATCAATACCACATAAGACTGCTCATGCACTTTACAATTTCCAAGTCTCTAAATTTGTCTAGCTACTTGTATAAGAGCCTAACCAAAATGTGTGAAAGGGTGAAATTGAAAGGAAAAGTGCATTATCGCAACCTCTTTCACCATAGCCTGATAAAGGTTATAGTACTCCATCAGTTGACAAAGAAGAACATGACATGGACACCTTCATTGAAGCAGCCTTGAAAATGCATATAACCACTTCACCAAGCCAACACCAAACCATGTTAATGCAACCCATGGAGGTGGGATCATCAAGCAAACATGATGAGGTTTCCAAGGCACCTAGGCCTGATGTGACCAAGACATATCAGAGATGTAGAAGGCTTGTGTTTTCTCCTCAAATTGATGAAGGGGCCAAACCTACTACATCAATAGAACAAGGATCACCATCACATCATGAGGCCTCTTTGCATGATGAGGAGCCCATTGAGCATGGCTTTGACCTAGTTTTTTTGGAGGCACATAATGAGCATAAAACCCTAGAAAAAGTGATCAAAGAGAAGGATTCTTAGATCATGTAGCTCAAGGAAAATTTGGAAAGGGCCAAATTCATCATTTCATTCCTTGAGCAAGAAAACAGTCAACTTAAGGCAAAACAACTAGTCATGGAGAAAGAGAAATTCAAAGCCAAGAAACAAGAGATGAAAGGAAAAGAAGTGGTGGACCATGAGGACACTGAGAAGCATGAAAGACATGTGGCATGGAAGAGACCAAGGACAATGGGTCTTAGGAATTCTCTTCAAAAGGAAAGAGAACAAAATCCACCAATAGAAGAATTGACCTTTGAAGATAGGATTTCCATGGAAATAAATGAGGACAGGGATTTTGGCTTGACAAAGTAAATTTCCATCTTGGGAAGCTCCTTGAAAACTCCAACAAGGATAACAAGTTGCAAAAGAAAATGGCCATCCATTATTATACAAGGAATCAGGTTGCCAAGGTCAAAATCAAGTAGTTGAAGGAAAAACTCAAGGAAACCCTAATTAGCCAAGAGGAGAAGGGTAAGTTATACTTTCTTTTTGTTGCATCCATGATTGTATAACATACCTCATTAGGCATATTTGGACAAATTTTTGGAGTAAATTTTGTGTTTTGGTGCAGACTTGCAATTTTTAGCAATTTTCTGTCTAGGAGCATAGCAAGCTCATGTTGTGCTTCTTCCTCAGGGCTCTAGGTGATGGAAAATCAACATTTTTGGAAAGGTTATGACCCCCTCTCAAAACCCATTTTCCCACTTTCCTGGTTTGGGGCTTAGATTTTGAGAAATTTTCAAAAAAGGAGGCCAAAAATCACTTTTTTGCCCCTCTTTTCCCATTTCACTACGCACCTGGAGACACCTTCAGGGAATGGCCATATATCAGCCAAAAATGGGTCATTTTGAGCAAAAAATACTCTATATACATCTAAACTCTCCCATATTTCCAAATCAAGCTTCAGATCTGGATTTGGAGTTCAGAAAGGCACTAAAAAATGGCCTCCAACAGCTCGCTGCGCACATGGAAATTTCTGAGGTTTTTCTAAATTTCCACTGTGTAATTTTTTGTAATTCCTAGTTTGACTTTGGTAAAAGTAAAAAGGGTGAAATATATGGATGTGAGGGGTAAATGTAAATGTAAATAATGGGTGGTTAGTCTTTGTAATCCATTTTGATGTACATTTGACCTCATTTATGAGAGAGGTTGGAGTCAGTTAATTGTAGAAGTTGTTTTTAACTTCTCTAGACATTAGGGTTTGGTTAGAACACCTCATGGAACAGTTCCTAGAGTCATGGATTCAACCCCTGAGAGTGGGGGTATTTTGTTTTGGTATTTATGTATCAGTTTCTCAGTGATGGAATGGGTTGGATTTCAGAGGAGAGAGCTATTGTAGCTTGTACTTGGACATTTTCTGGAAAACAAAAGACACAATTTGCAGCTATTATCTAGGAATTCATGTGCAGTAAGTTTGTGATGTTTTGTTTTCTATGTTATAAATTTATATGAAAGATATTCATCTTATCTTTCCATTCATGAATTCTTCAATGGTTTTCCTTACAGTTTGTAAGAATATTTCTTTGCATAAAGCTCTGTTTTGATGGAAAAATCATTATGTGTTACTTCCTTTCTTGCTTAATGAATTCATGTTTCATGCTCATTAAGACCATTTTCTTCTTCAAAATAGTACACTAAATCGACAAACCCTAAGATGCATCACAAAAGTAATGCTACATTATTCCTTTATATATTTTCTGATGTAACCCTTTGATCCTCTGACCTAGCTACCTGGTTTTTCTCCCTTATCTAGCAACAAAACCCTAAATTTTCCGAAACCCACCCGATCCTAGCTATCTAGCCTAAAATCCTTTACATTCCAGTCATCTCTTATCTATTATTTCATAGAGAGATCTCTCTCTGGTTTGGTAGGGCTAGATACCAAACTAAAATCTTAGTATGTGGTTACCTTCGTTGATCTCCTCATCAACCTGGGACATTGTGGAGGATAACTAAGGGCATGACAACCAGGGAGTGCCAAGGTATTCTAGTGAATGTAAGGTTCTCAATTCATGGAAAAATGTAATTTTATTTGTGAGGTCATGAATACCAAGGTGTGTTAGGGAATGCTAGGGCATGCTAACACGTTCCAGATAGTGTGAAGACATGTCAAACAAGCTAAGATGTGTGAAGCGCTTAGGCATGCCAAGATGTACAAGGGTGTGACAATGCATGCCAAGGTCTATCAAGGCAACAAAAGGGAGGAAAAAGCTAAAATACAAGGAAATCAGCACATAATAGGGTTATTGAGTCATTAATATACCTTTTCCATGAGGGACATGCTAGGCACACCAACACTAGCTAGGTGCCAATAGGTGCCAAGTGCCAAGTGTCAATGCATTCTAAGTACCAAATCGTCCTTTGTTTCTTCTCATTTAGTTTCCAATAATTGATCTAATATAACTTTAATATTAAACCATGCCAAAGAATACCAATCCATCTCAAAACATGCTAAACATGCTATAAAGACTTGCCAAGTGCGACATGTGCTAAGTGCCAATGTGCGCCAGGGAGTGTGATGCATGCTATGAATTGGAAGAGCATATCAAAGAGTGCTAAGGTGTGCTAGAGAGTGTCAATGCATGCTGAGGAGTGTTAGGGAGTACTAGGAAAACACAAGTGAGAACTAGGCCAAAATGCATGAAAGTGAATGAATATGAGGGTGTATCAGGGAGTTTCAATGAGTGTTAGCTGTCATGCCAAGGAGGGAGTGACAAGGTATGCTAAGCATGGGTATGTCATGCCAGGGAGTATCAGGACATGTCGAGAAGTGCTATAGTGTGCTAGGTAGTTCTGAGGTGTGCTAACATGTGCCAAATAGTGCCAAGGCGTGTCAAGTGCTAAGACATGCTAGGATGTGCAAGGTGCCAGAGTATTCCAATTTAAAAGCAATAAAATGAATAACCAAGCTAAAACGTAAGGAAATGAACACATAGGATGGTTAATAAGTCATGACTTTATCTTTTTCAAAAGGGGCATGCTAGGCACACTAATAATATGTTTCAGTACATGCCAAGTTCCAATGTGTGCCAAGTGCTAATGTTTGTCAATGCAATATTATGCCAAGGTGTTCTAAGGCATGCTAGGGACTACAAGACATGCCAAGACATGATAGGGGAGTGTTATGCTATGCTAGGGCATGTAAATATGTGCTTCGGCATCCTACTCATATTAGGTTGTTCTAGGTACAAAGATGTTCCAGGTACAAAGATGTTCGGAGACATGAGAGGTGCTAAGGAATGTTAGTGTACTATTCCAAAGTATGTTAAGCTATGCCATGAGCATTGAGGAGTGCTAGGTCTCTCTCATTAATAGAATTGATAGAGCTCGATTATGTATTAAATAATATAGTTCCTTCACACACTAGTGGAACTTTATTTAAAGGAAATTTGCTAGATAATAAACCTAATAGAGATGAATCGTGTGTTGACTAATACGAAAACTATATTATTATGACTTGAGGGAAAGGATACACACTAATTACTTCTTACCAAATTGACCGATTATAACCACTATGACCTTGCACAGATAATGAAAAATACTCCACAACAATAGTCTTAAACCCTTATCTTTTGACAAAAAATATAGTAACATGTACATAGCATCATCAAAAACTCATTGGAATGATCAATGATGACGAACATTTTTTACCGTCACCAAAAGTAACCAAAAAGAGCATTGGTGAGGGTCAATTAAATATTATCACTAGAAGTGTCACCAAAGAGAGAATTAGTGATGGGCCTTTAATGACCCTCACCAAAAGTGTCATTGAAAATAGCTTTAGTGACAAACCTTAAAGGACCATCACTATATACACTTACAACAATGCTTTTTTAAAGACCGTCACCATATATGACATTGGTGACGAACCTTAAAGGTCTGTCACAAGCATGACCCTCACCAATGACCTTTTTTCTTGTAGTGTTTATTGCTCATGAAATTTTGAGGGGTCCTCAAATTCCTCACCAGAGTGCCAAGTAGGGGGACCTTCTAGCAGTGATCAAGTGAAAATGGATGAGGAAGCCAAAGAGATTAGAGCTACTAAGGTGCCTGGGACCTTCATGACATATCAAAGGGGCACAAGAAGATTCTTTGTAGCTGATAAGTAAGTGTTTGCTCCACAGGATGTGGAAGGGACCTTACCTTATTCATCAACCCATAGGTAAATGCTTGCTCCACAGGATGTGGAAGGGGCTTTTCTTTCTTCATCAACACAGTAGGTACAGGTGAAGTAGCTACACAAAGGAAAAGAAAAGATGTCGAAGGAAAGTTTTGATGATGAGGAGGAAGAAAGAGACTTTGATTTGATAGAACATGATGAGACAGAGCAACATTATACTAATCATGGCATGGAAACAATTGACTTAGAGGCTCAGGATGAAGAAACAATAAAGGACATCATCATACAAGAAAAGGAGGCTCCAATCCAAGAATTGATGGACAATGTCAATAGAGCCAGGTATTTCATCACACAACTGGAACAAGAAAAAACTAATTGAGTGACAAACAAGTCCTCATGGAGATAGATCTTCCCAAGGAAAAAAGAAAAAGTGACAAAGAGGCACAAGTCCCTTTGACTCCTATTGAGAAGGAGATTGAAGATGATAGAGAGACTTGGCTTGAGAGAGTCAATTTGCACCTGGAGAAGATGTTGTACAAGGCCAATAGAGACAATTATATGATTAGGTACATGGCCTACCATTACAGGACCTGAAACAAGATTTGCAACATGAGGGTCAAAAAGATGAAATCTAGGCTAAGGCGGGCTCTGAAAGATAAAAAGGAGGATTATAGGATTATGTTGCTTGCTGAAGATTCCTTGTCTCATCAAGATACTTGATGGTGGTGCTGCTCACCAATTTTGGGCAAGTTTGAAGGAATTTTTGTCATTTGCAAATTTAGAAATTCTACACACAGGAAAACTGCCTAGAGATGCGCTCTTCCTAGGGGAACCCAATGGACAAATGTTTTGTATTTTTGGATTTAGAGTGATGAGTACATGCACCCTATATATTTTCTAAGTTTTTTGGGTAGAACTAGTCCACCGAAAGGTCCAAAAACACACTAAAAATGACCTTTCTGCCACTTTTTGGACAAACAGGAGCAGTCTTGGGAAAATCACGTTTTAAGGGGTCAAATGAGCTTCAAATATAGAAATGTCAGGTGTTTTCGAACTTAGACTTGAATACCTTTCTAATGAGCTATCCTAGGCTAAATTTGGATGTCAGGATGGCCTCCAAAAGGGACCTGAAAGTGGCATTGTGCGTTGGGCCAGTGGCATTGCGCGTACGGCAAGTTTTGCACAGGATGGATATTTTTCCATTTTTTTGACTGTGTTCATGGATTTTACCTCATGGAAGATGTTTTACCATTGTAAATGATGAAATGGAATGTATATGTGATATATAAATAGTAATATATGGTAGATTCATTACATTAGAAGTCAATTTGAGCTCAAATGAATCCGTTTTTCACTTTTAGAGGCAAGTTGTTGAGATGCCTATATTCTTATTTCTTGTTCAGTGTTGGTTAGATTAGCTGCTCATCTTAGGGACTCGACCCCTAAGGATGGGAGGAGGTTGACACAATGCCTATATCTTCTTCTTCTTTCTCATTGTAGAAGGTTGGACTCAGCTGGACGCTCAGACCTTGATTATACACCATTTTGTAGCAGTTTAGCAGGATATTAATAAGAATTGCAACTATTTTTATGGGATCCATGTGGTATGGAGTTTTAATACAACTTATTATTTTGTGGTAATATGTTAATATGTTTTCTATACTTTCATTAATCATTTCATTGCTTCTAAGTGAATTCTTTCAAGTTGATAGGCAAAACGCATTACATCAGTGCTCTGATTTGAGAAAGCATTCACCATTTCATGTTTTCTGTAGTCTAGGAAGGATCCATGGTTTTCACATGCTCTTCTTAGCTTCTCACCAGTATTAAAAATCTCATCCCGTCAATCCCTAGAGTGATAAACCTTATTCCTACCTTACCACATCGAACACCCTGCAATTTTGACCTAATTCCCTAGACCTAAACTGTCCAACTCCTCCTGATCCGACAAAACCTCTTTCAAAATCCAATCAAAACTTCATGCTATTATACCTAGCCTAAAATCCTTTTCCTGATCTAGTCATCTTGACTAAGATCTTTATGGAGAGAGCCCTCTCCCGGCCTAATAGGGCTAGCTACTTGGTTAAGCATGGTTTGTGGTTACCCCTGGCATTGCCTTCCTTCAGCCTGAGGTTCAATCCAAGTGATAACATAGTGGCGACCATACTAGGGAAAAAAATACTAATCACCCTGGTAATGTCTTTCACTTAAATTCTTAAGCTTATGGATGATGAGTTTTAGAATTTATTAGGCTGAATTGGAAAGTTGTAAGGCAATATATAAAACTTCAAAATTTAAGCACACTGTCTTCGAGAAAGTACACTAGGGCCAATCCAGATCCAAACCCTACCCGTGTAGTGGATAATCCTAACCCGATTTTGAGAAGACTCAAAAGACAAGAAAGTCCAGTCAGTCCAACACCTTCAATAAAAGTAGATTCTTGCCCTTCCAAGTGGTTGTTTTTAGAAGACCTCCCATTTGATCTGGCATTTGATCTTTCCCTATTTAGAACTAGGACTAAAAGTCCACTTGAAGACATAGTTCTAGATCCAGATTTTATTGCAGATCTCGATGTCCAAAAGGTGAACCATTGAATTGATGAGTATATTCTAAATTCCCCTCAATCGTCCCTTACTACTGCTAAGATCCTCGAGCTTTCTGAATTGGTTTCCACTACCTTAGTTCATCATTATTCCATTCAACCTCTGAAGTTCATTCCCCACCTCCATTTATACCCTGTCAACCTATCATTCCCCATCAATCACCTATTACTCTAGTTCTCCATCAACTACTGCATCAACTCCTAGTAGCATGATCCTTGCTTTAAATCCACCTCGAGTTATGGCTGCTCAATATGCACCCCTTATTTTACCTCAAAATCTTGGTGCCATGCCCACTGATTATCAAAGCAAGATACCTTTCTTTGATGCCACTCAAACCATTATGGCTCAGCAACATGTTGATAAAATGAATGATTTATTTGACCTCCATGAAGTAGAGATTGAAGATGTGATGATGAGATTGTTTGTAGAAATCTTTGGAGGTGAAGTTCGAAATGGTTCAGAGCTTTACCAACAGCTTCTATCACCAGTTTACCAATCCTTCATAGGAAATTCCTAGATCGATTGGAGGTGAAGAAGAATCCACTTCAGATTTTCTCTAAGTATGAGAACATTAAACGGAATGTTGGAGAGAGTGTGCAAGACTATTGTGTGAGGTTTAATACAGTATACAATGTTATTCCTGCAAACATTAAACCGCCGGAGGGATTGGCTTTGCTCAAGTTTCCAGACAGTTTCGACGTTGATATGGCATATGAATTGTGGGAACGTGATCCTACCACACTAGAAGACATGCAAAATAATGTTGTGAGTGTAGAAGCAAACATGCTGGCCAAAAGAGTAGGAATGAGATATGAGAAAAGAGTGACCATAAAAGAAGAAGAATCTACTTCAGATGTAAAGATGGATACATTGGTTCGAACGGTGGAAAGGATGGTTGACCGGTTAACCATCATAGATAGACTTGAACCACCAATCCGGAATCCAAATTTTAGAGGACAGTAGCAGCCCCAATTCTGAATCAAGAAGAGAGAACAAAAAGCACCAGAGAAACCAGCACAACAACAATAGATCAGAACTCCCTTGCACTAGAATTATCTTCAGGGAATGGAAGAAGAAGACGAGGATGATCCGGTAATTGAAGCAAATCACTATTTTACTACTGATGGTATGCCCATATTTCCAATCGAAGATGAAGAATACGCAGAAGTTCCAGACATTCAAAGGGATGAGGATTACATCTTAGCAAATGATGTGGTTTTGGAGGCTGAACTGATGATTATCAGCATGGTTATATGAATGCTTTGACTACAAAGCAGAGCCAATATTCTTTAAGGAGTAGAGATGTACCGGTCAATCCCATTCAGAAAGGAAAAGATGTGCAATCCAAGAATGATTCCTCAAACATTCAGAAGAAAGAGAAAGAGCTTGTTGATCCAAATACCAACAAGGTATCATCAACAATCATCAATGCAAACGAGAAGCACAATCAGAAAAATGATAGTGCAATGAAAGAGCAAGCAGATAAGAAGGACATTGGTGTCAAAGAGATAGAAAAGGTTTCATCCTTTAATTTAGAAAGTGAAATTGCTAAACTAAAAGTGTCCATTCCTTTGACTGAGCTTGTTAAGAATATCAATTATAAACACCATGTATCTAGAATATTGCAAATAGATACTTTACCAGACATGGTGAATGTCGAGGATGATCATCCTAAACTCATTTTCGGTCCAGCCATAGAAGGTCAACCTGAAGATAGTGAAGTCCCTGCCTTTTATCTAAGTCTTAGACTACAAGAGTATATTCTCCATAATGCTATGTTAAATACCGGAGCTTCACACAATTTGATGCCTAAAGCCATTATGGAAAAGTTAGGCCTGGATATCACCGAGAAATATCATGATTTGTACTTTTACTCTGGTAGAGTTTGTTGCATTGGTCTCATCAAAGAATTGGTGGTTTCTTTAGATCAAATCCAAGCCAAAAATGTCTTGATGGATGTGGTAGTTGCTGATATACCACCTCGATTTGGTATTCTCTTATCTAGATCATGGGGTGCTAAACTCAAAGGAACTTTACAACTTGAATTCTCTTATGCTACCATTCTTGTTTTCAGTCAATTGAGGAAGTTGTACCAAGAAAAGAAAATGAAATACATGATCACTAGTTAAGAGAAGCCTATGAATCATTCGATAAATGATGGACATACTGATTTAGAGTCCTTCATTTTGTACTCTGATAGTGGATTGAATGATGTAGATATTCATCTTGTAGAAGTAGATGATGTACCAAAAATTTATGAGAATTTTAGAGTAGTTCTTAATCAAGAAAAAGAAAAAATAGCAAGTTCTTCTGAGCCACCTACACAGCAGCAAAGGGTCAGTGAAGAGCAGAAAATGAAGTGATCAACAAAGGTAAGGTAGATAAGGAAATAGAATTTAAGCATCTAGAAGATGAAGCTGACCTTTGGAGCATAGACTTTGATGGCACTGTGGGTAAGGACAGTGCTGGTATTGGAATTTGGATTTGAAGCCCTGCTTTCCAGCCTGCCAAAGTCCCAAGTAATGTTAGAGTATGTTCCTACAAGTTAGCTTTTGATTGCTCTAATAATGAAGCAGAGTATGAGGCTTTGATTATAGGTCTTACAATTTTGAAGAAACTAGATGCAAAAAGGATTTCTGGTTATGGTGATTCAGAGTTGGTGATTAAACAAGTAAAAGGAGAATATGAAGCAAAGCATCTGCGGATGAGAGCCTACAGAAATGAATTTCTGGATATGTTGAGGATGTTTCCAGAATATACCTTAACAACAATGCCCCGGACTCAAAACATCATTGCAGATTCACTCACCACTGCAGCTAGCAATTTGAAGATTCCAATGAATTCTAGCAATAAATTTGAAATTCATGTCAAACATAGGCCTGTTGTTCCTAATAATTTGAGGTATTGGCATGTTTTTTGGGATGATCATGAAATTAATGCCTTTTTGTAGAATGAAGGAAAGTTTAAGAATACTTCCATTGATGATGTTTGTGATTTTGATGAACAAGAGATTGAGGTAAATCAGATGGAGGTTTTACAACTGAAGGATAATTTTATTCCTAGAGGTCTTATACCTTTAGAGGAGATTTTTGACTAGGATGATGTGGCAAGAAAACCGACTTTAGTTCTTATGGACAAAGGAGTTGAAGATGTAAATCTTGGAATTTCTAACAAGACCAAGCTTTTAAAGTTATAAAAAACATTATCTCCCGAAGTGAAGGCTATAAAGTTTGAATGGTTAGTGTCAAGTTTGGCTGATTTGATTTATAGTCAAGTTTAGAGTCGGTTGTGAGTCAGTTTTCTAACTGTATTGAGTCATTTTTCACTTTTTTTTTGTTTGACCGTATTGCCCAATGGATGAGGCACTTGGTCTACAGTGTTCTTGACACCTTCAAGGAGCTTCCATCCCCAATAAGGCCAATGTTAGTGTCAGTATCTGCATACTTCCATCAGGGATAAAAATTGCTCTTTTCATTTTCATTTTAGGGGTCCCATAGTGAAATTTTTACATCATTTCATTAGGTCATGTCAAACTAATCCACTAATGGTTGTCTTATCTTTATAAAATCTAATTTTTTCCTCATAGATTTTACTTTCTGACACTTCTTCAAGTTGTCTTCAGTTATGGTTTCATGGTCAATTTACAATCATGCTTTCATTAGGTCATAGGGCATGTTTTCATTAGGTTTTTCATTAGGTCTTATTGTTTCATTTCCAAGGTCAAAAGCATGATTTAAAAGTGTAAATAAAGGTCAGAAACGGTATGAGGATGATAAATAAGTCAAGCATGATGGCTTGTGGGTCATAATCACTATATCATTATCTTTTAACCTAATGTAATTTTCACCTCAAAAACATGTTTTTGAGGTGAAAATAGAGTATTTTCTGTTAACTTGTATTTCTTATGTAATTTTAAGTCAATTTATGTAATAAATGATCCCAACTACACCAAATAATATCTCCTTGCTGCAAGACAAAGAAACACTACAAAAATCAGTTCAAATTTAGCATTATCCACCTAAAAGAAACCAAGAAGAAAAGGCATTAGAAACAAAGTTTTGAAGAAGGTCAACAAAAATTAGAAAGTGGGTTTTTCAAGTGAAAAATCAAAATTTACTCCTATATAAGGCCTCACATTTCATTTTCAACTTCATCATTCTCATTTGGCAAGCAAGAGGTCAAAAAGTGATAAGAAGAGGAAAGGTTGAGTGAGTTTTTGGTGAAGAAGAGTTGGCGCTGTGCTTCTGGAGGGTGGCACTACGCGTACGAAGCAATGGTGGAGTAGCGTTGTGCGTAGGCAGATTGGTGTTGTGCATTTCAGGTAGGCATGGTTGGTGCTGCACGTTGAGAACTTGGCTCTACGCGTTCAGGCCTGTCGCTGCACGTCTGGAGTTTTCTATAGTGTAAAAATACATAGCGTTGGTCATTGAAGGGTGGTGTTGTGTGTCTGGGAACCGGCACTGCGTGTTGAGTAGAAGGGCCAAAAAGCCCTCAAAACTTCAAGAAAATTAAAAATTGATCTCTCTTACCTCCCTTGCAAGTATGTTGACCTCCCTCACTACAAATTTGGTTTGCATTTCAAACTTTTAAACATCATCCCCCATGGTGAATATGAAACCTTAAATTTGCCCCTAATTATGCCTAAAACCCTAAACCCCCATTGTTCCTCCTATCACCTATCACTACAACTTTAAACTCTTTCCCTATCCCTTTATCCCTTTTCCCCAAGGACATTATCACAAACAAACCAAGCCCTCCCTCTCATTTTTATCGTTCCTACTCCCTCGTTCATTTTCTACCCCATAAGCTCATCTCCCATCACCTCACTCCTAAAACCCTTTCACTCATTCCCTTTATACAACCTCAAGCCTTGCAAACATGGACAAAGAGGACTGAGACTATGAGGAGAAGGAAAACACAGGCAGTGACACTTCAAAAGATAGAGCTAGGCATCAGAGAAAACCACACAAGGGAGGCAAAATTATCAGAGAGGAGCCATCAAACCTTAGAGAATTGCAGGCCTCTTAGTTGGTTGTCACTTTTTTAAGATATCTTGGCTACTATGAGTTCTGTGAGCATGTAGAGAGAGTTCAACACCACCTTGAGCTCACCAGACGTTTTGTAACTCATCTTCAGGATAACAAGGTGACTCTTACTAGGGTAACATTCACCGTCTCACCCTCCATTATTTCAGATGCCACCAGGTTTCTGAATGTAGGGAGAAGTGGTATAGGGCACAAGACCTAGATGAACACTACTATGAGCCTTATATGAAACCCCGATACAGAAAAAAGGTGAAAAGACTTCTTCCTTTCAGATTTCTTGATAACAAGTATGTCCCCATGATGAAATCATCATGAAATATTTCACCTGTGAGGGAAAATTTTCAAGGTTGTACACCTATCACATTAGGCTCCTCATGAATTTTACCAGGGTGAATATGTTAAACCTCCCTTATTTCTTGTTCAGGAATTTTGAAAAGATGGCTCATTTTGTGTAGAAGAAGCCATACCCTCTGCAAATGAGAAGTCTCTATATTACTCCCTAATCAAGATGATTGTGCTTCATCATCTTAGTCTCCTCAACATCTATTGGGAGACATTTATTTCTCATGACATCTTCAAGGGTCCTAAAATTCCTCCACCAATGTCTCAGGAAGCAAGGGGACGTTCTAGCAGTGCTCAAGTGAAAACGGATGAGGAAGCCAAAGAGACTAGAGCCACTAAGGTGCCCGGGACCTTCATGACATATCATAGGGGCACAAGGAGATTATTTTCAACCGATAGGCAAGTGCTTTCTCCATGGGATGTGGAAGGCACCTTGCCTTCTTCATCAACCCATGGGAAAATGCTTGCTCCATAAGATGCAGAACGGGCTTTCCTTTCTTCATCAACACAACACGTACAGGTGCAAAAGCTGCACAAGGGAAAAGAAAAGATCCCGAAGGAAAGTTTTAATGATAAGGAGGAAGAAAGAGACTTTGATTTGGTAGAGCATGATGAGCCAAACAAGCATTATACTAATCATGGCACGGAAACAATTGACTTAGAGGCTCAGGATGAAGAAACAATAAAAGACATCATCATACAGGAAAATGGGGCTCAAGTCCAAGCATTGATGGACAATTTGGAGAGAGCCAAGTATGTCATCACATATTTGGAACAAGAAAACAAGCAATTGAGTGACAAGCAAATCCTTATGGATCTACAACTTCTCAAGGCAAAACGACAAAGTGACAAAGAGGCACAAGTCACTTTGAATCCTATTGAGAAGGAGATTGAAGATGAGAGAGAGACTTCACTTGAGAGAGTCAATTTGCACCTTGAAAAGCTATTGCAGAAGGCCAATAGAGACAATCAGATGATCAGGCACATGGCCTACCATTACAGGACCCGAAACAAGATTTGCAACGTGAGGGTCAAAAAGATGAAAGATAGGCTAAGGCAAGCTCTGAAAGGAAAAAAGGAGGATGATAGGCTTAGGTTGCTAGCTGAAGCTTCCTTGGATCATAAATATGCTTGATGGTGGTGCTACTCACAAATGTTAGGCAAGTTTGGAGTAATTTTTGTCATTTGCAAATTTTGAAATTCTACACACAGTAAAACTGCCTAAACACGTAGCACCACTGGTGTTGCACTTTTCCTAGGTGCATCCAATGGAGAAATGGTTTTCATTTTTGGATTCATAGCGATTATGACATGCAACCTATGGATTTTCTATGTTTTTGGGGTAGAACAGGTCCACCGAAAGGTCAAAAAACACCTTCAAAATGACCTTTCTGCCACTTTTTGGACACAAAGAATCAGTTTTGGGAGAATCACGTTTTTAGGGATCAAATGAGCCTCAAATTTAGAAATTATAGATTTTTGGGAAAGTAGACTTGAATACCTTTCCAATGAGCTATCATGGGCTCAATTTGGATGTCGGGAAGGCCTCCAAAAGGGACCTGAAATTGGTGTTGCACGTTGGGCCAATGGTGTTGGGCGTAGGGCAAGTTTTGCACAAGATGGCTATTCTTCCTATTTTTTTAACGTGTTCATGGATTTTACCTCATGGAGGATGTTTTACCATTGTAAATGATGACTTGGCATTTAGATATGATAGATAAATAGTAATAGAGGCTAGATTCAATACATTATAAGTCAATTTGAGCTCAAATGAAACATTTTTTCACTTTTAGAGGCAAGTTGTTGAGATGTCTATATTCCTGTTTCTTGTTAAGTGTTGGTTAGATTAGCTCCTCATCTTAGGGATTCAACCCCTGAGGATGGGAGAAGGTTGAAACAATGACTATATCTTCTTGTTCATTCTCAGTGTAGATGGTTGGACTCAACTGGATGCTCAGACCTTGATTGTACACCATTTTGTAGTAGTTTAGCAGGAGATTAATAAGAATTGAAACTATTTTTATGGGATCCATGTGGTATGGAGTTTTTGTACAGTTTCTTCTTTTTTATCATATGTTAATGTGTTTTGTATACTTTCATTAATCATTTCATTACTTCTAAATGAATTTTTTCAAGTTGATAGGCAAAATTCATTACATCAGTGCTCTGCTTTCGGAAAACATTCACCATTTCATTTTTTCTATAGTTTAGGAAGGATCCATGGTTTTCACATTCTCTTCTTAGCTTCTCACCAGCCTTAAACATCTCACCCCATCAAGCCCTAGTGTGCTAAACCTTATTCCTACCTTGCCCCATTGAACACCCTGCAATTTTGACCTAATTCCCTAGACCTAAACTATCCAGCTCCTCCTGATCCCGCAAAACCTCTTTCAAAATCCAATCAAAAATTCATGCTACTATACCTAGCCTAAAATCCTTTTCCTGATCCAGTCATCTTTGCTGAGATCTTTACAAAGAGAGCCCTCTCTCACCCTAGTAGGGCTAGCTACTTGGCTAAGCATGGTTTTTGGTTACCCTGGCATTGCCTTCCTTCAGCCTGAGGTCCAATCCAGGTGATAACAATAGTGTCCCTCAGCTAATGTTTACCTGTGCAAACTAGTTAGAGTGGGCAAATGTGGGAGGACGTGGGTTACAATCAAAATGCAACAAATAACGTTTTTTGTGAGTTAACACATATTTCTGCAACATATGATTGAATCTAAATAACCTGATTATCTAAACTCTTGGAAGTAATTATTTTACACTAGTTACTTGGATTATTCATATTTTTTGACATAATCGAGATATGTGGAGATCATTTTTGTAGAATTTAGAGAATTCCATACTTGAATTAAAATATGTTTCTATGAAAAATGTAGATCTATATGCTAGTATGGTAGGAAAAATCGTAGAAAGGTTGAAATAAGCCCAAATTATGACATGGTAGATGATATGAATCATGATGTGGTGGTTTGATGTTAATGGTGTTGATGTAGTGTTAGCAATCTTATTTGCATAAGTTGAGATACTAATTTATCAACCAGGTTAGTAAGATGGTGAAGTACAATACCATATGTGAATACTTAGTTTAGATTTTTGCCTAAGGTGTCAATTAAATAATGGTACCAATATTCAAATATGCTAGAGTTGAAAATGAATTTTAAATCAAATACTATAATGAAAATAAATGCAAAATATATTCCTAAAAATCAGATTACTGCAATGTAACTATCAATTTTCTACAAACATAAATTCTAATTTAAAAATGTGAAAATTTAAAATAAATAAGACTTAATAATAAAAAATGAGTCTATACAACTTCATTGGCAGAGGTTACAATATTTCATTACTTTTATGGGTAAATGGTTGATTCAAAAGTAATGTGTTTAATCTATAGTTAATGACTAAAAGGAGATTTAATGAACATTAATAGACTATTTAACTAAGGAAAATGGAAAATGTGCAATCAAAATTGAATCTTCTATCTAGCATCCACTATGGTTCTAGAAGTAGAAAGGCATGGCACAACACATTATCACAACACTCTGATTGGATAACATTAGTAATAGTACTCAAGTGGCCTTCAAATTGTTAGTAGAAGGAAGATTCAAGCTTGAGATAAAACAAATATATGACTAACCGAAAGATATAAGATTTCAATGAAGACATAAATAACTAACATATAATAAGGAGCTAAAAGAAATTTAAAATATTTATAAAGAAAAATTACATACAATGGAAATAGAGAAATATATACGTAAGAACTCACATAAAGATAACAATGCATATGTTGAATTCACGGGGTCTCTCCAAACATGGCATATGCAAACAAAACTACTATAATTTAAAACTTAGATTAAACACAACGATATATTAAGGAAAAGAAAATTGTACGGGGCTTAGTTAAAATTTTCTTGTATACAATGGTCAATTTCTTCTATTTTGTATTTCTATTTGTACAAACTAAAATATAAAGAAAGGAGTTATGATCCCTCTCCTAGAGAAACAACATAGTGATATAGCTTTTAAAAATAGGAAATTTGATCCTTAAAGTGTGCGATATCGAGTTCTGTCCCATGTAATGTATAAAATTTCAAGTCAAATCCCTATTCATGCATTATTTAGTTTGTTGACACCCATGTTAACGGGTGCATTATTTAGTTTGTTGGCACCCATGTTAATGGGAGTGTTGATAAAAGGTTTTTTATTTTCCTTTTGTGGTGTCTGAGGGGAATAAAACTATTCCAAGACTATGGGTATTGCAATGCATCTTGGGTTTTTCTTGAAACTGTATATGACTAGTTCCACCAATAAAGAATTATGAAAATGCGTTTATTCCTAAAATCTTTGACAAAATCCAGAATTTCAATATTTTAACTTGCTAACTACTAAAAATAAGAAATAAAATAATGAATTATTGTGTGTTTTAATGTGTCTTTTTTGAAGAATTTTTTTTTTTGTAAACATATAAATGAGGTAAAAAGAGGAAAAGTGGAACCAAGATACCTAGTATTTAACTTTGCATATTCCTTAATCCACACATCCCTTACTTTCACCAAGTTTAGTATTAGTAAGATTTTTCAAGAAGTGAGACTTATAACATATTCTTATAGACATTAGCAAATGAGGGAGACTCTCATTGTTCACTTTACACATAGTTTTTATATAAATACGATTATAAATATTTATGGGTGAAATATAGCAAATTTTAACAATTCTTCCAATTCAATAATTAATGTGATTTTAATAATGTTGGCTTCATGTTTGTTTTGCAAGCATAGAATTCATATGTGTTAACATTTTCAAATATATTAGGTGTAAGAGAAAATCAAGTAAAACAAAAAAAATATATTATAACTTCTTCATGCTTCTGCAATATTGTGGGATGAGTCAAATGGTGCTTACCCTTTTACCTTCACACATAGTTTGCTTCCACATAGTCTTTACCTCCAAAGATGCCTTGTTTCTACATAGTTTTTAACTCTACACATACTTTTGCCACACAATAGTTCCCCTTCCCCGCATCCATAATTCCATGTGTCTGCATCAATTCTCACCTCCACATACTTCATGTGTCAGCCTTCATTCCACTGAGCACTTCTTCTACACATGTACTACTTCACACAATTTATTTCCTACATTTTTCCATTCTTGGATGCTTTCCTACTCGATGCTATTAACTACTTGTATTCCACATGTTGTGATTACAAATATCTCCTAGTATAATATTTATCATTATTTGATGGATTTTTACACCTTATAAATCATGTTTAGTACACCATACTTTTCATCCATATGTTATGTTTCCTTTTGCATGTATTTAGGTGTGTAAAGTCTCTAAAAATTTTTCTAACTAGTTCATTTTGTACACCTCCATTCCCCACAACCCGTGTTCAACCCACGTGCTGCTCTAGGTAATTTCTTTCTTACACGCTTTCCTACCTAGCACTATTAAATTCTTGTATTCCACCTATTATGATTACTAATATTTCCTGGTATAATATATAACATTGTTTGATGGATTTTTACACCTTATCAATTATTTTTAGTACACAATAATTTTTGTACATATGCTATGCTTCTTTTGCAAGGTTTTAGAGGCATACAGTCCATAAAAAATTTCTAACCAGTTCATTTTGTTTGTCATATTTGCATATATAATATAATTTTTTGCATCATTTTATTCTTATATCAAAATTTTAAACCTTATAATTACATTAAAAAAATGTAATATAGTTTTATTTCATCATATTGAAATTAAAAAAAAAAAAAAAAAACCTAGTATAAAAACAATGACTAACTACATTGCAGCTCTTTACCTTATTATTATTAAATATAAAAACATTAAGATATAAGTAAAATATAAATATATAAAAGAATGTTCTCATTTAACACAATTTTCCTTTCACAAATGTGTTGCGTACAAAATTCACGTATCCATTATAAAAGAATTTATTATTATATGTTTGTATGTATTTACCATTGGTTATTGAATTCAATGCATGATTAGGGTGATGATTAAATAATCCATTCAAACTAGTGAGAGGGATGTGAAACCCAAAGTGAAAAGTAGCGTTGGAAATTGGAAAAAATATTTTCCTTTTCATTTTGGATTTTTTAATATAATGTTTAAATATATTTGATCATTCTAACAATATGTTTTATAAATATTTTTTTTAAATTTGGTAGTCAACCGATTCAAAACATGCCATTTATTTTATAATTTTGTAACATTATTAAAGAGCTAATAAAAATACATGGATCACATATTTAGAATATCTCAGGGATAATTCCATGTGGTCAAGCATAATTTCTACCATTTATAAATTTCCCTAATAAGGCTTAATATTGTAAACATTTTTTTATTTAAAACCGTGACACCAAATGATTTGTATGGTTTGGTTTTGTTCTTTGTCTGAGTGTGTTGAAATCATTACGTACTATTATAACTTTAGGAATGAATCCTTCATCTTGGAATTAATTTTTTTTATAAAATAATATTGGATAGTGCATAAATTAAAAAATCTATTGAGCTGTAAAATATTCAAAGTTGGAAACAAAATTGCACCATAAAGTCTTAGTGGCATAAATATTATTTTATTTAAAAATATATTTTGAATGATATGGGTTTATTTCTTTGATGAATCTACCAAAATCACTACATACCATGAGAACATAACGGAGTGAATCCTTTAATATCTTGGATCTGAAAATATTATAAAATATGATGATGAAATAGTGAAGAAAACAAAAGATCCTAAATTGATTTGGTTAAAAAAATCAGTTTTTTTCAATTTCAATGTTTTTTTATTAGGATTGTGAGATGATGTATGTAGTGATGATATAAGAAAAATCCAATACAATAAACATTTCCACATATATATAATAACCAATATTATTAAATTTAAGGTAATTGTTTTTTTAACTATGAAAAATAGTAACTCAATAAAGGTATTTGAGAAAGGTTTAGGATTAAATCAATTATTAATTAACTTAATTCATTGAAATTAAGTTGTTCTTGACAACACAAATATTTAGATAGATGTTACAAGGAACATCAGTTATTGAATCGAATGTCAAGTTACCAAGTCAAGTTCAACAATATCTTGTTGAAAATAATACTGAGAGGGGGGGGTGAATCAGTATTATCTTGCAGTTTAATAAATCTTCCTTATTTGATCTTTGAATTATTTTTGCATGTCAGTACCATAAAATAATGAGCATGAACAAAGACAACAGATAGTCACACCAAAGAACACAAGATGTAAGGTGGAAACCCAATGTGGGTGAAAACCACCTGCTGCAATATGTCTCTATCTTCTTTCAAATTAGAAACTCCTTTTACAATGATTTTGTACTGGTGGAGTCCTTTACCAGTACGCAGGCTGCAACCTGCAAAGAGCTACAACTCTCTCTTGTTTTCCAGTCTTCTCCTGGAAGGGAGCTACAAACCCCTACTTCTTTTCATAAAGCATCAAATGATCATCAAGTACATAACAGTTACAATCCACTACAGTTATCAGATCAGTAATAACAGAACTAACCCAGAACACCTTATCAACAGAGAAATTCAATCAACAGAACATCTTAAGACAGAGACGCAGTTTTCCCTTCTATGGCCTGCGACCAGACGTAATTAACCTTCTGCTCCCCTGCGTCCACACGCAGAGATCCTTCTGCTGCGCTGCGTGCCCACGCACTTTTCCTTCAACTGCACTGCGTCCTGTTGCTGCAGGGACGCACCCAAAAATAATATCGCGCTGCGTCTTTTTGCTGCAGGGACGCACCCAAAAATACTATCGCGCCGCGTCTTTTTTCTCAGAGACGCACCTAATCCTTTTATGCTCCGCGTCCCCACGCAGTGCGCCTGTTACTGTACTGCGTCCCAGACGCACCTGAATCTTACTCTGCCCTGCGTCCCCACGCAGGTCTCTTCTTACTGCACTGCGTCCCGGCACACTTGCCTTTCACTGAACCTGCGTACCTTCGGGTATGAATGATTTCAAGACTTTAAGAGTAACCCAAACAGTCAGATCTACAGATCTGATCATGCGCCAAAGAGATCTCAGTCTATCAGAAGATTCGCCTTTTTAGATCTAGACCAGATATAGCCTCATAAGATATTCAACCAAAGACATGCCTAAACCAAATGATCTCCTTTGCTTTATATAGGCAAGCTCCTCCTCAAATCATGGAACAATACCACGAGCCGACACCATAATAACACAATACCGTCGGCTAGATACCAAGAGTAAAACACAAGAAACCCCCACGTGAGCTTTTCTCTGCCTTGAAATGTGTGCATTGGGTGGACGCACCTCCTGAATGGTTGGCCTGCGACTCTGGACGCGGTCCCTGCAAGGTGTACCTGCGGGTACGCACCTTCTGAACTGTTTTCCTGCGTCCTTCTTATTTTTCAATAAATTAAGAGCCTTGTCATGGGAGTTGCCATCAAGCACAACATCTGTAACATATAGCCATACCAGAGAACATAATGCCAACAATCTCCCCCTTTGGACTTGATGGCAACCTTACAATCTTCAACTTCATTCTCCCCCTTTGACATCAAGGGCAAAGGGGTATGCTCCCCCTAAGATCATGCTCCCCCTGAAAAAGAACAAAGAACCATAATCCACCATGAAAGAGATAGAGACATATTGCAGCTATTTCCAAGATCTCCTTCTGACCATCCTCCATAATGCCAACAATGCATTATATGCTCCCCCTGAACCTGTACCATCAATCAGAAAAAGGTTCAACAATAGAATGATGCATCAACAACCCCCAGCTTTTGCCTGAGGTATTCAAAAGTGTCCCTGGGCAATGGTTTGGTGAGAATATCAGAAACTTGTTCCTTAGAAGGAACATACTCCAACTTGACCTTCTGTTCAAGCACTTGTTCCTGAAGAAAATGATACTTGATTGGTATGTGCTTGGTTTTTGAATGCATAACTGGATTCTTTGAGATGCTGATTGCACTTGTGTTATCACATAAGATGGGGATAGGTGGTGTACAAGTGATTTGAAAATCCTGCAAAGTCTGCATCATCCAAAGGAGTTGGGTGCAACAAGATGCAGCAGCAACATATTCCGCTTCAGCTGTAGACAAGGCAATTGAACTCTGTTTCTTGCTGAACCAAGATACCAATCTAGAACCCATAAAGAACGCACCACCACTTGTGCTTTTCCTGTCATCCACACTTCCGGCCCAATCTGCATCTGTATAAGCATGAAGAGTAAGATCTGTATCTCTAGGATACCATAAGCCATAATTTTGAGTCCCTTGAAGATATTTGAAAATTCTCTTCACTGCCTGAAGATGAGTCTCCTTTGGATTTGCCTGAAACCTTCCAACTATTCCAATTGCATGCATGATGTCCGGTCGGGTACCTGTCAAATAAAGTAAACTTCCAATCATAGATCTGTAGGTTGGTTGATGTACTGCTGCAGATTCATCATTTGCACTAAGGCTACATCCTGTGACCATGGGTGTACATACTGGTTTTGCATCTTCCATGCCATATTTCTTCAAAATCTGTTTGAGATACTTGGTTTGAGATAAAAAGATTCCTCCTTCCTTTTGTTGGATTTGCAAACCAAGGAAATATGTCAGTTCTCCTAGCAAGGACATTTCAAATTCTTTCTGCATGACCGAGGCAAAGCTTTGACTCATAGCTTCTTCATTGCTGCCAAAAATAATGTCATCTACATACACAACAAGTATTAGCAATTTGTCATTTTCAACTTTTATATAAAGATTGCTATCTGCTGAACCTTTTGAAAAACCTTGTTGATGAAGATATTTGTCCAAGCGGTCGTACCAAGCCCTTGGAGCTTGTTTGAGACCATAGAGGGACTTTTTCAATCTGCATAAAAGGTTTGGATCATTTCCAAGAATGAACCCATCTGGCTGTTCAATGTATACTTCTTCTTCCAAGTCTCCATTCAGAAAGGCTGATTTCACGTCCATTTGAAATACTTTGAAGTTTTGAAAACTTGAGAGAGCAAGAAACATTCGGATGGCCTCAAGTCTTGCAACAGGAGCAAAGGTTTCTTCAAAGTCTATTCCTTCTTGCTGTGCATACCCTTTACAAACAAGTCTGGCTTTATTTCTAATTACTTCTCCATTTTCATTCAATTTGTTTTTGAAGACCCATTTTGTCCCGATAACATTCTTATCTTTTGGTCTAGGAACCAGCTCCCAAGTGTTGTTCTTTTCGATCTGCTCAAGTTCTTCATCCATTGCTTTCACCCAACATTCATCTTTGCATGCTTCTTTCACATTTTGTGGTTCCGTTGAGGAGAGTAATGCCAAATAGCTTGAAGCTTCTGCAACTGTTCTTCTAGTTTGTACACCTGCTTCTTTCTGTCCCATAATCTGAGATTCTGGATGGTTCTTCTGAACATATCTGGATGGAGTCTTTTCTTCTATTCTAGTTTGCTCCTCTGGTTCTTCTTGAGGTTCTTCTTCTTCTTCATCATTCTGTCTTTGAGGGTAGCTTTCATCTTCTTCGATGTCTTCACGATGTACTTGCCTAGGAATGTATCCCTTCTCATCAACCACTACATCAATGCTGTCAACAATTCTGCCAAGTCTTTTATTGTAGCATTTGTATGCTTTGCTATATGGAGAGTAACCAAGAAGAATGCCTTCATCTGCTCTAGGTTCAAGTTTGCCAAGTTGCTCATCAGTATTCTTGATATAGCATTTGCTCCCAAAGATTTTGAAGTGCTTTACCGAAGGAGTCCTACCATTCCAAAGCTCATGAGGAGTTTGAGTGCTGTTCACCCGGACATTTGTTTTGTTGAGAATAACAACCGCAGCATGTGCAGCTTCACCCCAGAAAGTAGCGGGAGTTCCTGATTCATCAAGCATAGCACGAGCCATTTGTTGGATTGTTCTGTTCATTCTTTCCACAACTCCATTTTGCTGGGGAGTTCTTGCTGTAGAGAATTCTCTTCTTATCCCATGTTCTTCACAGAAATCGAAAAATTCATTTGAAGTAAATTCCCCACCTCTGTCGGATCTGAGGCACTTAATTTTGTGACTTGATTCATTTTCAACCAAGGCTTTGAAGGATTTGAATTTTTCGAATGCTTCATCTTTGTGCTTCATAAGTCCTAACCAGACAAACCTGGAGAAATCGTCAATGAATAATATCAAGTATTCTTCTCCTCGAGGTGTTCTTTTTCTGAAGGGACCGCATGTATCTGTATGTACTAGTTCAAGAGGCATGCTAGCTGATCCTTCTTTCTCTGGAAAGTTAGTTCTGGTTTGTTTTCCAAACTGACATGATTTGCATATGGTGTTGTCAGGAATTTTGATATCTGGAAGATCGCGAACTGCCTGATATTTGCATGCTTTCCTTATTTGTGAGAAGCTTAGATGTCCCAACCTTCGATGCCATAACCAATGCTCTTCATCCTTGCTCAGATAGCATTGTTGTTGTCCTTCTTCAAATATGTACAGATTATTTGGAGTTCTTTTGCCTTTGAGCACTGTTTTACCTGTATCAAGATCACGAACAAGACATCCATTCGATCTGAATATAACCTCGGTTCTTTGATCAGACATCTGGCTAACACTTAGAAGATTATGCTTTAATCCATCAACATACAAAACATTTCCAGCCTTGACCTTTTCTTTTAGCTGAGCAATGCCTTTTTCTTTTATAGTTGCAGGAGTATCATTTCCAAAAGAGACTTTCTTTCCCTTTTCTAGAGCAGAATAAGATTCAAGTTTTTCTTTATCACCTGTCATATGTTTCTAACATCCACTGTCAATGTACCATAGATTTTCCTGTCCCTCTGCATAAAAAGCTATCCCGCATCTTTTTGTTTGAGGTTCCTTTATTCTCCATGTTTTGGTGCTTGAGGCTTGTTCCTTTTTCTGCTGAAAACTGCTCCTGCATTCAGAGTCTTCATGACCAAAATTATTGCAAATAGAACATTCAACTTCATTTTCAAGAACCGAAAAGTTGTTATAGGTCCTTTTTGTAATCCCTGTCATACTTCTTTGTTTTTGAGCTTCTCTAGTCATGATCGTTTTATATGCAACACATTGAGCTGCTTTGTGACCAAAGTTATGGCAAGAAAAGCATTGTCCATTGAAGAAACTTCTGCGGTTATTGAATCTACCAGCCAACTGATTGTAATTTCTATTTTCATCTATTCTTGAACCAAATTGAGAAGATTTTACCTGTGGCTGGTTGTAGCTTTTGTTCACCCTTAAGATGGATTGCCCCTGATAGTTTCTGTTTGTAATTCGTCCCTGCTTTACCCGATGATCTTCATTGTTCTTTTGCCCATTTCTTCTTGCCGCATCAAGATAACTCTTTGAGGTGGATGCTTGAGAGGATTCTCCATTATAGCCCAGACCTGTCTTGTTTAGAGGAGACCGCTGCACATTGATAATCTCATCCAAAGTTTCAGATCCTTTGACAAACTTAAGATTAATAGCTTTTGTTTTCTCAATCTCTTTTCTAAGACCAACAATTTCACCTTCTAGTTTTTCAAGATGTTTTTCTTTTTCATCAATTTGAAATTGTAGAGTATCAATGATCACATTCTTTTCTTCTATACATCTCTTGAGTCTAGTAATTTCCTCATAAAGGTTATCCACATCTACAATATCCATATAATCATCATCTTCAAATGCCATTAACAACTTATATTCATTACCTCGTTCATCTTCATCACTGTTCGATAGACCATCACTATCTTCATGGGTGTAGTAGCTTTTCTTATTTGCACTTTGTTTCTTGTTCCATCTAGCAGGTTCCTTTCCTTTATCCTTATAAGGACATTTTGCAGCATAATGACCTACTCTTCCACAAGCAAAGCATTTAAAAGGTAACTTACCTCTGAATCTTCCAGAACCCCTTTGAAGATTTCTGACAAAATTTGATTCTTCTTCTTCTGGGACGTAGCTTGCTTCATAATAATCTTCTTTACCTGATGCCTTGAAAGCAGCTTCTCTTCTGTCTGATGGACCTCCCTTTCTCATTTCATAAGCTGTTAGAATTCCATGTAGCTGAGACATAGTGAGAATTCGTAGATTTTCCTTTTCTTCTATAGCAGATACTTTAGATTCAAACTTGGGGGACAATGATCTTAGAACCTTTTCAACCACTATAGCCTCTCTTATTTCTTCACCCAAATTTTTCATACAATTAACAATGTCATCTACCCGAAGAAAATAGTTAGCCACACTTTCATCATTATACATCTTGAGAGTCTCATACTGAATCCTGAGAGTTTGAAGTTTAGCATGCTTTACCTGTTCATCTCCTTCATAGCTTGTGACAATTTTGTCCCATATCTCTTTTGCGGATTTGTAGTGCATTACCTTCATGAATTCCGTTTGGGATATACATCCTAATAGAGTACTGACAACTTTCGCATTTGTTTCATACTTCTTCTTCTCAGCTGCATCTGTAGGAGTAGCTGAAGGAAAAGCGTAGCCTGTTTCTACAATGTCCCAAACTTCAGTACCAAGAGATTGAAGATATGCAGTAACTCTTACCTTCCAATAATCGAAGTTTGTCCCATCAAAAACTGGTGGCCTGATTGATGCTTCTCTCTCGTAGTTGCTCATGATGAACGATATACCTTCAAGCGATCAAGCTTCTCTGAAGGACCGGCTCTGATACCAATTGTTGAAAATAATACTGAGAGGGGGGGGGGGTGAATCAGTATTATCTTGCAGTTTAATAAATATTCCTTATTTGATCTTTGAATTATTTTTGCATGTCAGTACCATAAAATAATGAGCATGAACAAAGACAACAGATAGTCACACCAAAGAACACAAGATGTAAGGTGGAAACCCAATGTGGGTGAAAACCACCTGCTGCAATATGTCTCTATCTTCTTTCAAATTAGAAACTCCTTTTACAATGATTTTGTACTAGTGCAGTCCTTTACCAGTACGCAGGCTGCAACCTGCAAAGAGCTACAACTCTCTCTTGTTTTCCAGTCTTCTCCTGGAAGGGAGCTACAACCCCCTACTTCTTTTCATAAAGCATCAAATGATCATCAAGTACATAACAGTTACAGTCCACTACAGTTATCAGATCAGTAATAACAAAACTAACCCAGAACACCTTATCAACAGAGAAATTCAATCAACAGAACATCTTAAGACAAAGACGCAGTTTTCCCTTCTGTGGTCTGTGACCAGACGCAGTTAACCTTCTGCTCCCCTGCGTCCACATGCAGAGATCCTTTTGCTGCGCTGCGTGCCCAGGCACTGTTCCTTCAACTGCACTGCGTCCTGTTGCTGCAGGGACGCACCCAAAAATAATATCGCGCCGCGTCTTTTTGCTGCAGGGACGCACCCAGAAATACTATCGCGCCGCGTCTTTTTGCTCAGAGACGCACCTGATCCTTTTATGCTCCGCGTCCCCACACAGTGCGCCTGTTACTGTACTGCGTCCCAGACGCACCTGAATCTTACTCTGCCCTGCGTCCCCACGCAGGTCTCTTCTTACTGCACTGCGTCCCGACACACTTGCCTTTCACTGAACCTGCGTACCTTCAGGTATGAATGATTTCAAGACTTTAAGAGTAACCCAAACAGTCAGATCTACAGATCTGATCATGCGCCAAAGAGATCTCAGTCTATCAGAAGATTCGCCTTTTTAGATCTAGACCAGATCTAGCCTCATAAGATATTCAACCAAAGACATGGCTAAACCAAATGATCTCCTTTGCTTTATATAGGGAAGCTCCTCCTCAAATCATGGAACAATACCACGAGCCGACACCATAATAACACAATACCGTCGGCTAGATACCAAGAGTAAAACACAAGAAACCCCCACGTGAGCTTTTCTCTGCCTTGAAATGTGTGCACTGGGTGGACTCACCTCTTGAATGGCTGGCCTGCGACTCTGGACGCGGTCCCTGCAAGGTGTACCTGCGGGTACGCACCTTCTGAACTGTTTTCCTGCGTCCTTCTTATTTTCAATAAATTGAGAGCCTTGTCATGGGAGTTGCCATCAAGTACAACATCTGTAACATATAGCCATACCAGAGAACATAATGCCAACATATCTCTGCATAACTTCTTGGAATTCAATTAGAGTGTCCAAGGAATTGCATTTCCACTTTTTAGAACACCAAAATCAAATTCATACCTTGCACCACTTTGAAGTAGATGTTTGGATCAACATGTCTTCCTAGCTTTACTAGGTAACTGTCAATGTAGACATACTATGTTCATGAAGGTTGCGTCAAAGCATACAATGTTATCTACAAAAATTATACTGACCAATAAAATATACTCAGTCTCACACAAATTAATACCATGTAATCAAATCAACTAAGTCAACTTATCAAGCCTTAGATTCCAAATCTAAACTAATATCGAAGACATAAAAGTTTTTTCCAATATCACAAACTCTTCGAGTGAGGTGCCATGAAGACCTCACACCCAAATACCAGTTTACAAAAATGTTATCTATTTTACCTGTCAACAATTATGATTTATAATATCAAGGGAGACTTCATCAAGTAATAATATAAATCACTTATGTCACTATATGAAAATGCATACATTCATTGTGAATTCATTGTATATTAAATCACAATTGTTTACACTTCAACCAATGCGCCTATACCAATGTTAATCATTAAGAGTCACTATGCCCAAACTATCATGTCACATCAAGGTAAATAACCATTGTCAAGTACCAAATATGATCAAAACTCTAACCTATTGTCACTATGAATTTATTCAATCCGTAAGCCAAAATGTATGTATGAACTATCAAGCATCTTGTAAAAATTCCAATTCTTCTCATCTATATTAAATGAACAAGCCAAATATTGTTAAACCTTTGCAACTATTATCAAATACTTAGATATGATAACTTCAATGATCAAATAAAAATAACATTTTGAAATACAAATTCTAGTCCCATGAAAGCACAAATTTAGTCAACACATTCAAATTGTCTATAGTAACTCAAACATTAAAACATCCCCGCTCATAGGACTTAATATTGCCTGCTCCATATAGCATATCAACATCAACTACTTAACCATCACATATGAAATTGACATCAAACATTCATCAATGGTTAGTGTCAAATAATTAGAACAAATAATAGGAGTATATAGTTCAAGGATCATAATCACAACAACACTTCTTTATTACATTATCCAACCATCAAGAGATGGAATCTAGATTTACCACAATGTCAAATTTACAAAGATTAGCAAACCTAATAAGAATGTCCTCAGTATTAACCTTATTCTTATACTTTTATCATGAAATTTATCATGTTTATCACAATCATTAGAAATAGTATCAAGTAACCATATATAAAAATAATGTATCTAGCTTGTTTCATAATATCAAGAAATCCGTCATCTCTAAAATGTAGGATACTTGTCAAATATCAAGTGCTCAATATATCACATGTACCATAAATCAATCTTACTTTCATATGCATATATGATTCATTTATGAAGGTGTTATGAAACCAGCTCAAGAAAAGATAGAAAAGAAAGATCAACGCCTTAGAATTCAGCCTCTTCGAGGGGGCAACCTCCTTTAAATTACATAAATGAACAATTCTTGGATGATACAAATGAAAAAACCTCCTTTCTATATATAGGAGTCTAAGGAGTCACAATATAATCCAGCCGACCTAACAATAATAATATAAAGCCACAAAAATAATAATAGAGGGATTCTATGGGGCACAGAAATAACATTATGGGGGTAATAGGGGCACAACAATATAAATAAGGGGTATAACTACAATAGTAATGGGGTAATCACTAGTATTATAGGGGCCCAACATGCCCCTCTCCTTCAAAAAAGTGTTGTCCTCAACGCTTGAGCAGTTCTGGATACTTCTGCATAAAATTCTCATCCTCCCATGTGGAATCTTCAGCGGATAAGTTCTTCCACTTGATAAGATACTCTGAAATTGATCGATTTCGTAGCTGTCGGGTTCTTGTTTCTGTGACTGCTTCTGGTTCCAATATAATTTTTCCTTCCTCGTCAAGTTCTGGCAATATTGTTTGAACTGGGAGCTTGTCGCCTATAACCTTCTTTAAACATGTAACATGGAAAACTGGGTGCAATCGAGAAGCTGCATGAAGCTCCAATTTGTATACCATAGTACCAATCTTTTCCAACACCTTGTACGGACCATAATACTTTGGTGATAATTTATTATCCTTCTTAGCTTGCTTTAGGGACATTTGCTTAAATGGTTGTAGTCGTAGGAATACCCAATCACCTACATCAAAACTTCTTTCATTGCGATGTTGATCTGCCTGTTGTTTCATTCTATTTTGTGCCAACACGAGGTTATCCTTTAAGAGTTGGAGGACTTTTTGTTGATGTTTGATGTGATGTTCCACTGCCTGAACCTTAGAATTTTCTCTTAAATATGATGTGATTGTTGGTGGTTGGTACCGATAAAGTTCCATAAATGGGGTCATTTTTGTTGCTGTATGGAAGGAAGTGTTATACCACCATTCAGCCAGAGGCAACCATTTGACCCATTGTGTCTGTTTATAAGATACAAAGCAACGAAGATATCCTTCCAAACATTTGTTTACTATCTTAGTTTTCCCATCAGATTGAGGATGATAAGATGAGCTATGAGCTAACTGAGTACCGAGACAAGAAAATAATTCTGTCCAAAAATTTCCAGTGAAAATGGGATCTCTGTCACTTACAATAATCTTTGGGTTTCCATGTAGCTTTTGAACTGTTTCCATAAATGCAGTAGAAACTATACTAGCTTTAAATGGATGTGATAATGCACAAAAGTGTGCATACTTGGTAAGTCTGTCAACTACCACCATGATGACACTCTTTCCCTCAGACTTGGGTAAACCTGTGATAAAATCCATTGAAACCTCCTCCCAACATTGGCTTGGAATGGATAAAGGTTGTAATAGACCCGGTGTCTTAATTGTTTCAACTTTATTTTGTTGGCAAACCAAACATTCCACCACAAACTTTTGAATATCTGATTTAAGGCCATCGCAAAAAAATTCCTTCTTAACCCTGTGGTAAGTTTTTAAAAATCCTGAGTGCCCTCCTAAGGGAGAAGTTTGCAATTCCATAAGAATCTTTTGTTTTAGCTGGGAATTCTTACAAAGGTATAAGCGATCCTTGTACCATAACGAATCATTTTTCCAGCTAAATGTATTAGAAGTACTGGAATCTTGTTGTAGCTTTCGAATAAGTGCCCACACTTCTTCGTCATTCTTCCATTCCTCCTTTGCTTCGTTTATCCAATCTGGTTGGATAATAGAAATGGCACACAACAATGCTTCCATATCCTCATCCTTTCTTGAGAGTGCATCTGCCACCACATTTTGCTTCCCTTTTTTGTAGATGATTTCAAAGTCATAACCCAATATCTTTGTGACCCACTTTTGTTTCTCTTCAGAGGATAATCTTTGTTCTAAAAAGTATTTAAGGCTATCATGATCCATTTTTACCTTGAAGTGTCTTCCCATTAGGTAGGGTCGCCATTTCTTAAGTGCATGGAGTATTGCCAACATTTCATTCTCATAAATAGCTTTGCTTAAAAACTTTCCTTTGATTGGACGACTTTCAAAAGCAATGGGTCTTTCATCTTGCATTAGAACAGCACCAATTCCATTTCCTGAAGCATCACATTCCACAATAAAGGTTTTTGTGAAGTCCAGTGTAGCTAAGACCGGTGCTTGGCACATTTCCTCTTTAAGATGTTTAAAGGCCTTTGTTGCTTCCGGAGTCCATGAAAATGAATCTTTCTTCAATAATGTTGTTAGATGTGCTGCTATTCTCCCATAATTCTTAACGAACTTGCGATAATACCCTGTCAACCCAAGAAATCCTCGCAGATGCTTTATGGATGTGGGGATTTCCCATTCCTTAATGGCTTTAATTTTGCTAGGGTCTACCTTAACTCCTTCATGAGATACAATATGACCCAAATATTCCACCTCCTGGACTCCAAAGAAACATTTGGATCTTTTTGCATATAATTGTTTCTCCTCCAATAGTTGTAGCACCTTGTCAACATGTTCAACATGATCCTTCCAAGACTTGTTGTAGATTAGTATATCATAAAAAAATACCAACACAAATTTTCTAAGGAATGGTTTGAAAATTGAATTCATCAAACCTTGAAATGTTGAAGGTGCATTGGTAAGGCCAAAAGGCATGACCAAAAATTCATAATGACCCTCATGAGTTCTAAATGCCGTTTTCAAAATGTCTTCAATCTTCATTCTGATTTGATGATATCCCGAACGAAGATCCAACTTGGTGAAGTAAATTGATCCATGCAATTCATCCAGTAATTCATCAATGACAGGAATGGGGAACTTATCTTTAATAGTGAGCTTGTTGAGCTCCCTATAATCTGGACACATGCACCATGATCCATCCTTCTTGTGCACCAATACTACTGGAGCTGAGAAAGAACTTTGACTTGGTTGAATTATACCAGCCTCTAGCATTTCTGCAACCATACGTTCAATTTCATTTTTTTGGACATATGGATATCTGTACGGCCTGATGTTTGGAGGAACACTTCCTGGAATCAGATGAATAGCATGATCATGATCACGCATAGGTGGGAGACCTTTGGGAGTCTCAAATACCTTGGAATGATTGTCCAAGACTTTTTGGAGATCTGGAGAAATAGATGATTCCAATGTGGAAACATCTAGCGAACATAATTGTGCAATTACACCTCTTTGCTCCTTTTTTAGAAGCGTTGTCATGCCATTAGAGCTGATTATCTTTCCTGGTTTCCCTGCAATACCCCTTAATTCAACTTCCTTTCCTTCCACAGAAAATTTCATGAAAAGTTCTTAAAAATTAAAAGCTATTGTACCCAAGGATTGTAGCAATTGGACTCCTAGTACAACATCAACACCTCCCATTGGAATGGAAAGCATTGGGCTAGTCAATACATATTCTCCCATGGATAGCTTGGTATTATGGCACTTTCCAGAACAATTTGTTGTTCCTCCATTTGCAATCATCACTTGACACTCTAGTGCTGGATATAGGAAGCAATTCAATTCTTTTGCTACCCTACAATGAATAAAATTGTGGGTGCTTCCTGAATCAATCAACACTATTACCTTTTTCTTCTTGATTTGTCCTTCTATCTTGATGGTTTGAGGAGTGGTAATTCCCGCCAATGCATTACAAGATATGGTCGGATTTATTTGTTCTTCATCTAGGCTTTGTTCCTGGAATATGTCCTCTTCTTTTGACCTTTCTTGCTCCTTTTCTTCTTCCTCTTCACAATCTATGTAGAATAATTCTTCTCAGCACACTTATGACATTTTGTGTATTTGCTATCATAATTGTAACAAAGCCCTTTTGCTCTTGTTTCTTCCAATTGTTTTGGTGTCAACCTTGTAGGTTGTGGAAGACTATGGGCAACAACACTTCCGTCTTTATAGTTGTGAATGGTATGCTTCCTAGTTGCCATAATTTTGCTTTCCATTTTTCTTGCTAACCTGAATGCCTTCTCTAATGAATCAGGTTCCCAAAGGCGCACATCATGTTGGATATTATCCTTTAAAGACCCTATGAAGACATCAATCCTATGCTCCTCTGGAATATCTTTTACCCTTATGTTCAATTTTTGGAACTCCTCAATGTGCTCCATTATCGAACCCTTTTGTTTGAGACTTATCAATTGGCTAAAAAAAGTGTTGCTTTTTGTATCCTCATAATGTGCTATCAATTCTTCCGTAAAAATTGCCCAAGTGATAAATTGTTTACGAGAACAAAGCCATTGATACCATACAAACTGATTTGGTTCCAAATATAAAGTTGCCATACGTACCTTTTGTGTGTTTTGCACATTATTGAGATCGAAGAATTGCTCCATCTGTAATATCCATGTGGCGGGATCCTTGCCATCAAACTTCCTCATATCGATTTTTGGAACATGGTGAGTCTTCGATCCAAAATTAGAGTCTATGGAATCATGATTATCATTTCTTTTGTTCTCATCATGAGTTTCCTTCAGTACTCTTTCACCCTTAGTGACCATTTCTTGTAGCAACTTATTCATATTTATCTTCAATTCTTCCATCTTATCATCCATGCCATCAATTTTAGTGTCCATGCCATTCACCTTAGCTTCCATGCCATCCATCTTAGCTTCTATGCCTTTCTTTAAACAGTCCATCTTAGCTTCTACAACTTTCTTTAAACCATCCATCTTAGCTTCTACATCTTTCTTTAAACAATCCATCATAGATTCTGTTCCTTTTTGTGCAAGGGACAGTTGTTGCACTTGGTCTTGTAATTTTGATATATCATGTTGCATTTCTTCCTCTTCTTCATGAGTCATGCTAGAGCTTTCAGGTTCCTTACTAGGTGTTTGCATTTTCTTTCCTCGGGGCATCAGTTACCGATAATAATGCTTTACTATTCCCTTTGAATTCCTTCAAAATAAATTTTCAAACCAAGCTTAAGCAAAAATTTAAAAAAAATCTACACACCGTTTTTCACTTTGTAGGAGCTTGATATTGCCTCTGATGTATCTATGTACTTTCCAATCATCTAGTTCTGAAATTGTGACCTGTAGTAGCTCTCTGTGTCCTCTTTCTAATGCCATCAGTCTGATCCAAATTCGATTCTCCAATAAAGAGTTATGCACAATCTGCCAAGATGACCTAATTATAGACCTTTCCAGAAGAGTGAACTTGTATGAAGTGCCACGTGTACAATTTTCAACCTTTGGTTCTGAAAAAGATATACAGGAAACTACAGTCCGTCCTCTTTTTGTACCTTCTTACGAAATTTCAATCTGATCCCCAGAGAGAAAGTTATGACGATTTTACCTAGGTCACCTGTTTTGAATGTAATTCAGGAGTCTGCAAAAAGACCAACTTCCTCAGAGCATATCTCCGCAAATATCGCGCAAAACGATCTGAAATTCAGAGCCAAGGTTCAGCGCGATTTCTTCTCAAATGGGTTTTTTTGCGACTTCTGAAACATCACAAAAAAAACGTTATAGCGAAAATTCCATGATGACCTGTTTGGAGCAGCGAAACCCTAGAATCCAAAGCTCTGATACCAAATGTTATGAAACCAGCTCAAGAAAAGATAGAAAAGAAAGATCAACGCCTTAGAATTCAGCCTCTTCGAGGGGGAACCCTCCTTTACATTACATAAATGAACAATTCTTGAATGATAAAAATGACAAAACCTCCTTTCTATATATAGGAGTCTAAGGAGCCACAATATAATCCAGCCGACCTAACAATAATAATATAAAGCCACAAAAATAACAATAGAGGGATTCTATGGGGCACAGAAATAACAATATGGGGGTAATAGGGGCACAACAATATAAATAAGGGGTATAACTACAATAGTAATGGGGTAATCACTAGTATTATAGGGACCCAACAGAAGGTGATAATCCCATAATACCTTAGGGCTTGGCCTCCCATCCAATATTGTAGTTGAAACAATCTACAATACATATTTATAACGTTCAAATACCTTTGCACTTTGTATCACTTACTTGTCATAGGAAACTATAGTTCTTCTCTTCCTGCACTAGATGTATTTTCCCACACCTTGGATGATTCTCAATAAGGATGCATTTATCATATCTCATTAGGAGTTTAGAAGTATCCAAATACAAAAATGCGCATGAAGGAAGTGTAATCAATCATCAAATCAATAAATCTAAACAAAAGTAAAGACATAAAAAAGTAAAATGAATCAAAAAATTACTTATCTTCAATCAGAGGTTAGCATTTCCCTCTTGAATCAACCTTTAAGAATCATGGCTTCTCATTGTACATGTAACATTGTTTCCTTCATTACTTTTCAACCAACTTCATCAACAACCAGGCTTAAGCTGCCTTCAAAGCCAAGGAGGGCCCTTTCAAATTGTTGGTTATGCCTTTTTGGTTAACGAATGTTGGGTGTGGACCCTGATTATCTTCTGTATTCAAATGTATCGCCGCTTTGGACCTCAGTTAATATTGGGGCAGCAACACTGCCCGTAAAATATTCGCTACAAGGGGGGTTCAGGGGGGGTAGCTATGACCTTTGGGAGCCCCCCATGATAGGGGGATCAGGCACAATGCCCCCAAAGTTAAAAATAGATGTAAAATTTCCTTGTAAAATGTTGGAATTTCGTAGTCAATCTGGGCCATTCATTAGATAGAGATCTGACGGTATAAGTTATGTTTAAATTAGGGTTATTTTCCCCTAGAAGGAACCCCTCACTATATTTGAGGGAATTGTACTGTGTCTATATATATATATATATATATATATATATATATTATATATATATATATCGATATATATGTATTTCGAGTGAGGAAGAAAGAGGCGATTGAGAGTGAAGAGGGAATTATAGCGGATCTACTGTAGGTTGTGTCTCTTCAGTTTGCTGGATAATATAAAAGGAAGGACTGGTTGTTTCTTCGTGGACGTAGCCCAAACTGGGTGAACCACATATATATGTGTCTCTCTTGTTTTATGTGTTTTTGTGTTTATATTGCTGCAATATTTTATGTGTTCCATTTCTCTATAATATATAATTTTCTAGCAACTATTATCAAAGTCGAAGGTCTATTTGGCTGATAAACTCATAGGAGAGAAGGGTTCCTGGTTCGAGTGGGAGCAATGGTCGACGATGGTAGGTTTAGGCTTGAAAGAATTAACGACCAAAACTACCAGCTGTGGAAGATGTAGATGGAAGATTATTTGTATTAGAGACATATGTACCAACCATTGAGTGGAAAGGAAAAGAAGTTGATGAGTATGAAAGACACAAAATGGGATATTCTCGACAGAAAGGCACTTGGAACATTACGACTATGCCTAGTTGCATCGGTAGCATTTAATATTTCAAAGGAAACGATGACAGAGGGTTTAATGTCAACATTGGCCAAATTATATGAAAAACCCTCGTCCTCAAATAAGGTATTTCTTATGAGGCGTTTATTTAAAATGAAAATGTCAGAAGGTGGATCTGTTGCTGATCATTTAAATGAATTTAATACAGTTACAAGTCAGTTAAGTTCTGTAGGGGTAACTTTTGATGATGAAGTTAGGGATCTGTTATTTTTATGCTCATTTCCAAAAGTTGGAATGGTTTAGTTATGGCCATTAGTAACTTTGTCTCTAGATCTATTACTTTAAAGTTTGATGATGTTGTCGGTGCAATCCTTAGCGAGGAAATGTGACGGAAAAGCTTTGGTGAGACATCAGGTAATGCTTTGACTGCAGAGACTAGGGGAAGAAAAATGGAAATAAGAAAGAGCTCAAAATTTCACAGTAAGTCAAGGGAAGGTAGATCCAAGTCCATATCTGGGATAGTGTTCTGGAAATGCGGGAAGAAAGGACACCTGAAGAAAGACTGCAAGTCTCGGAAGGGAAAACAAGGGGACGTGTTGCAAGAAAACAATCATGCTTATAAAATATTATTGATTCCTGGGTGGTAGATTCAGGGGCCCCATTCCATGCCACACCTGATAGGAAACATTTTTGTGATTATGTTCAAGGAGATTTTGGACAGGTTCAGTTGGGTGATGATAAACCCTGTAAAATCATAGGAATGGGTACAATTTTCATAAAACAACAGAATGGAAATCAATGGCTATTGAAGGAGGTAAGGCATGTTCCAGATTTGAAGGAAATCTTATTTCAACATGGCAGTTGGGAGGTGAAGGCTATGTGACTACTTTTACAAATAAAACATTGAAGGTCACTAAAGGATCCCTGGTAATAGTAAAAGGAGAAAATGTTGGTACATTGTATTTATCCAATGGTATTTCTAATTCTGTTAATTATTTAACCTCTACAGGAGAAGATACGAAATTGTGGCATCATAGGCTTGCGCACATGAGTGAGAAGGGGATGTAGACTCTTCACTCAAGAAATTTGTTGCCAGGTTTGGAGCATTTTGATTTATAATTTTCTGAGAATTGTGTTTATGGAAAACAGAAGAGAGTCAGATTCCTCAGAGTTGGGAAAGAAAAGAAGAGAGGAAAATTATAGCTTGTGCATACAGATGTATGGGGACCTGCTCAGGTATCATATATTGGTGGCTCTCATTATTATGTTACTTTTATTGATGATGCAACTAGAAAAACCTGGATTTATTGTATTCAAATTAAATCTATTGTATTTGATACTTTCAAGAAATGGAAAGCTTTAGTTGAAAATGAGATAGGAAAAAGGTTGAAGTGTCTCAGGTCAGAAAATTGAGGTGAATATTGTAGCAAATATTTCGATAGGTATTGTTTAGAGAATGGAATTCGCAAAGAGAAGACAATTCCAGGAACACCACAAGAAAATGGTGTGTTAGAAAGGATCAACATGACAATCATGGAGCATGCAAGGTGCATGAGATTGCATGCAGGATTGCCTTTACAATTTTGGGCAAATGCTGTAGATATTGTTGTTTATCTAATAAACAAAGGGCCTTCAAGTTCCTTGGATGGTGGTCTTCCAGAGGAGGCATGGATAGGTAAAAAGATAAACTACTCTTTTTTAAAGACTTTTGGTTGTGAAGCCTTTGTCCACATTAATAAAGAAAATAGAACAAAGCTTGAGGAAAAATCAAAGAAATGTATCTTTATTGGATATGGTGTTAATGATTTTGGTTATCGCTTTTATCATTATGAAAATCACAAAATCATTAGGATCAAAGATGTCATATTCAATGAAAAGGTTTTGTATAAGGATCAACTGCAGGAAAAGAAACAAGAAAAGGAAAACAAAGAATACACAGCGCTTGATGAGATCATAGAAAAAGTGATGGTGCCTGAAAATCAAAATGATCAATGGCTAGAACAACAACCACAACAGTAACAGGTTCCTCAAACACCTAAAAGTGGTGTTAGAAGATCTACCCGGATAAGTATACCCCCTAAAAAATACCCTCCTTCATTATATTATGTATTGTGGACTAATTCTAGAGAACCAGAATGTTATGAAGAAGCAGTGCAGGTAGAAACCAGGAGGCATTGGGAGAAATCCATGAAAGAAGAGATGGACTTCTAAGCACATAACTAGACTTACGACTTAGTCAACTTGCCTGCAGGTAAAACAACATTGCAGACTAAATGGGTTTATAAGTTGAAGGAAGAAGATGGAGGTAGAAAAAGGTATAAAGCTAGACTTGTGGTGAAATGGTTTGCACGGAAAAAAGTTATATACTTTGATGAGATAATTTCTCTTGTTGTTAAAATGACTTCAATTAGAACTATTTTAAGTCTAGTAGCAACTAAAGATTTGCATCTTGAGCAGATAGATGTAAAGACAACCTTTCTCCATGGGGATTTGGAGGAAGAGATATATATGCATTAACCACAAGGATATGAGGTAAAAGGGAAGGATAAACTAGTGTGCAGGTTGAAGAAGAGCTTGTATGGCTTAAAACAGGCTCCAAGGCAGTAGTATCTAAAATTTGATAGGTTTATGTCTGAATAAGGTTATACTAGATGTCACTCTGATCATTATGTTTATCTCAAAAGGAAAAATGATGGCAGTTATATTATATTGTTATTGTATATGGATTACATGCTTGCTGCAGGTTCTAACATGCATGAAATACATGTGCTCAAAAGAAAATTGGTGAACTCATTGCAATGAAGGATTTGGGTGCTGCAAAACAAATCCTTGGTATGAGAACAAATAGAGACAAGAAGAATCACAAATTAACATTGTATCAAATTGAGTACATAGAAAAGGTCTTGAAAAGTTTTAATATGCATAATGCAAAACCAGTTAGTATACCTTTGGCTATCCATTTCAAATTAAGTAAGCAGGAGTGTCCCAAGACTCAGGAAGAAATCGCTCATATGTCTAGAGTTCCATATGCATCAGTAGTTGGAAGCTTAATGTATGCAAAGTTCTGCAAAAGGCTTGATATTGCACATGCATGCAGTGGGAGTTGTAAGTAGGTACATGAACAATCCAAGAAAAGAACATTGGATGGCGGTGAAGTGGATTCTCAAGTATTTGAGAGGTACCACAAATCAAACATTATTTTTTGGTGGTTCAAACATTGCTCTACAGGTATATGTTGATGTAGATATGAAGGGTGATAGAGATAATAAGAGGAGCACCACAGTGTATGTGTTTATTGTAAGTGGAACAGTTGTCAGTTGGGTCTCAAAACTACAATGTGTTGTTGCACTCTCAACAACGGAAGCAGAGTATGTTGCTACTATAGGGGCCGGTAAAGAAATTATTTGGTTACAAAGGTTTCTGGATGAATTGGGTAAGAAGCGGGAGTTGAGTAGGTTATACTGTGACATCCAGAGTGCCATACATCTTGTAAAGAACTATGTATTTCATTCCAAGACCAAACATATACAGCTCAAGTACCATTTCATACGGTCAACATTGGAAGATGGACAATTGAATATGGAAAAGATACACACTAGACAAAATCCTGCAAATATGTTAACAAAAGTTGTAAGTAGGGAGAAACTAACAATCTGCTCAGTTTCAATTAGTCTTCAAGTATGATGAAGAAGATGAGAAATGACTAGGTCCAAAGTGGAGCCATTTTCTAGCAAATGAAGCAGTGGTGGAGTTGCTATAATCAATCTCCAAGTGGGAGATTGTTGGGTGCGGAGCCTGATTATCTTCTGTATTCAAATGTATCACCGCATTGGACCACAGTTCGTAATGGGGTGAAAACGCCGCCCGTAAAATATTCGCTGCAGGGGGGTCGGGGACAGCACCCCTGAAGCTAAAAATAGATGTAAAATTGCCTTGTAAAATGTTTTAATTTAGTAGTCAATCTGGGCCATTCATTAGGCAGAGATCGAATGGTAGAAGTTATTTTTCATTTAGGTTTTTTTTCTTTATAAGGAAACCCCTCGGTATATATGAGGTAATTCTATTGTGTCTATGTAGATATGTATTCTGAGTGAGGAAGAGAGAGGATATTGGGAGCAAAGAGGGAATTACAACGGATATGTTGTAGGTTGTATCTCTTCAGTTTGCTGGATAATATAAAAGGAAGGACTAGTTGTTTCTCCTTGGACGTAGCCCAAATTGGGTGAACCACGTATATCTGTGTCTCTCTTGTTTTATACATTTTTTGTTTATATTTCTAAAATATTTTATGTGTTCCATTGCTCTATAATATATAATTTTCTAACAACAAATTCTCCTGCAAACTTCATGAGGCTGATGGGATGACATCTTATGGCCATTTACCAACTCATTTGTAGTGGTATACTTGGATGACATCTTGATCTTCAGCCAAAGTTTGGAAGAGCACCTCCACCACATCTGAGGGGTTCTCCAAACACTGCAGCAACACAAACTATGTGACAATTTGGAGAAATTCACTTTTGGCATGACCCAGGTTCAGTATCTAGGAAACACTATTTATGAATGGGGGGTGCATGTGGATCCATCCAAGATCCAATTCATTCAGGATTGGCAATCCCCAACCATTCTGACAGAGCTCTTCAGCGTTATGGGTCTTGCCAATTTCTACCGTAGGTCCGTGTTGGGGTTCTCTCATATTACTCGGCCCTTGAGTTATGTCGCCAAAGGTGGAGAAAAAGAAAAACTCTTTTGGTCTGAATCGAAACAGAAGGAATTCAAAACGTTGAAGCATCACCTCTTCTCTGCATCAGTGCTCATGTTAGCAGACTTGCAACAACCATTTGAGATCAAGATAAATGCCTTTGACTATGCTATTGGGGCATTCCTTACTCAACCGGGGCATTTAGTGGCATATCACAGTGAGACACTTCCAAACACAGGCTAGAAGTATCCCACTTATGACAAAGAGATGTACTCCATTGTGTAGTCCTACTGATAATGGAAGCATTACATTTTTGGGAAGGAAACAGTCATCCACATAGACCACCGACCCCTGTAGTTCATACAAACACAAGGGAAGTTGCAGAATGATCACCATCAAAAGTGGTCCACATACCTACAAAAATTCCATTTTAATATCAAGTACAAGAAGCGAAGCACAAATAATGTCACAAACTGCCTCAACTGATCACCGATCATGGCGTTAGCCACCGTGCTCAACTCTTGTGGGCATGATACTTCTGATTGGCCACTTCTCTATAAAATCAACCCAAAATTCAGCCACACATATCATACACTCTTGGAGGGTCAGCAAGTTCCATATTTTCACCTCTAAGAGGCTCTGTTATGCCACCTAAGACACCTTTGTGTTCTTTCAAGTGAGCATACGAAGATGATTTGGGATGTGCACTACTATTGGGCCACTACATAATTTTGGGTCTAGAAAATGGTGGTAGTACCAAAAAAGTATTTCTATTTGTCGAATATTTGACATGATGTTGGGAAGTACATCAGATCCTGAACTTCCTATGCCATTTGCAAACCGACCATCAAGAGCCAAGGTCTCTATACTCCGATGCCTACCCCTAGTCGACCTTTGGAATCCATCTCTGTGGATTACATGTCAGGAATTCCTTCTACTAAGGATGGCAACAATTGTGTTTTTATGGTCATCAATAGATTCTCGAAGATGATCATTATGGAGGCTTGCAAGAAGAGTATCACAACAAAAGGCACTGCTAAACTCTTCTTTGAAAGTGTGTGGGTACACTTTGGGATCCCACAGTCTATCATCTTAGATCAGGACAACAGGTTCCTGAGTTCATTCTGGTCCAGTCTCTGGTAGATGCTAGACACCAATCTCACTAAGTCCACATCTTTCTATCCCCAAAATGATGGCTAGACAGAGGTCGTCAAAAGGTGATCATACACATATTGTGCATGTATAACTCAAAGCATCCCCGCACATGGCATGAGAGCCTCCCTTTGTCCGTCATAGCTACAACCAAGCTCTCCACAGCTCAACTGGGCACAACCCTTTTCATGTGGGCTTGGGATTCTAGCCACTATTTCCCATTGATGTGGCCATACCATTTGAAGCGACTCAAGAAGATTTGTCTCGTGTCCCATTCGAAGCTGACAAAGCAAATAGCTTCATTGAGAACATTCAACATATCCACCAACAAGTCCATGACATATTGGAGAAAGCCAATGCTAACTAAAAGCAGTGGCATGATCAACATCGAGTTCCACACAAGTTCCAAGTGGGCGACAAAGTTTGGCTACATTTGCAGAAGGAACGCCTCTCTGGGCCCCACCAAAAGATTCATCCACTTTGATATGGGCCATACATCTTCACCAAGTTTATGGGAGATAATTATTTTTAGTTCAACATTACCCCATTCCTTGTCCTAAACCCAGTGTTTAACGTGGATCGCCTTTGGCCATACTTACCACATTACTAGACACATCCGACATTGCAAAACATATCACACCAATAGAGTTAAATCCAGATTGCATAGAACAATCTGCAACTGATCAGATCATGGAAATGCATATCAAGAACACTCATCAGTAGAATATCAAACTGTATCAAGTTGTCAAAGCCGAGAAACTCCTGCACCAAGGAAAATGGCTCACTAGGGACCAAGTTTAGCAGAAGTTTTCTCATCTTATGGAGGAACTCAATGCAATGGAGACCATTTCTTCCTAAGGGGGGGAGTAATGATCCAAGTGGATATTTTTGGCTGCCCACCTATTCCACTTGGACCCCTGCCATTGTTTCTTTCATTTTTTTAGTTTCCTTAAGTGTAGCACAATTTACTATTTTTGGTTGTTTTTCGGGTCATGAACTAACGGAGCCGTTTTGAGGCCCTAAATGACATTTGTTTTTGGAAATATTCCTTTGCATGATTTTGGTTGTATTCCCCATAGAGATCTTTCTAGCGAGGTATCATGCATGTCAAACGAAGGTAATATGACCAAGTTACGACCCTCAGAGTTTGGTTGCCCAACTAACCCCAATGGGGCCCATAAACTCTTGGTGTTACATCTCCTTGGGTTATGGTTTTGGTTGTTTAGGGTTTTATATTATTGTTAAATAATAAAAATTCCCTTGAGCCTCATTGTAACTTAGTTCAGAGGCATGTAGCCACAACATCTCTTCTTAGAAAAGCTACCATTGCCCGCGTTAGTCTCAGTTCCATCCTGTTTGTAACCATATTTCGTTATTTGATACTAATGAAAGGAAGTTTTATTTCTATTGCATCCCTATATTTGTGGTTTTCTTTAATTTTTTGCATTTCTGTTTAAATTCAGATCAAAAGTATGGTCAAAGGTTGTCCACATTGAATATTAGGTGCATTATAAGGAATCGGGGGATACTTAACTTGAATGTGTTACCACTGATAAATTGGTGATGGTGTAAGGTTTGTATAATAGCCGTCAAATATTCTAATATGAATTTGCAAGGAGGTCCTACACATGAAACCAAACCTTGTTTCCCACATCACACTTATGTGGCACTTGGTTTTGATCATGATGTTTTTTAGTATTGACCTTGTGTATGATATCATGTGATTTCTTACAGATGTGCTTAATTCATTCAATAAACTTGGTGGCATTATTCACTTTGAATTGAAAATGTGCAAATTTTTATTGTGTAATTGCAGGGTGTTATAGACATTTTTGTGCCTTACAGCTATAAGCATGAAATGTCCATAATCCAAGGGATCCAAAGTCCCTAAACATGTTGTTCCTACCCCTAGAGGAACAAGGCTAACAAACCACAGCAATTCACAGAAGTTCTCCACCAGAAACTGCTCAAAAACAAGTCAATTCAGGATCAATTCAGAAGCTCCACTAGCTGCCTGCATTGAAATGCAGAGGTTACACTAGCTAGTTGCATTGCAACACAGGTGGAAGCACTACCAGGGTGCGCTGAGCGGGAAATGACAAATGTCAGGGTCTCTTGTGAGAGGTGTCAAGACTGTGGAAGCTTCCATAATCTTCCTCCATGACACTTGCCTTGCTGAGTTCGACTAAGTGATGAGTAAGAGGCTCTTAGTCTCCAAGTGGAAGTAAGAACTGACAGAGAGAGGACACTAGTCAGATCACAAGCTGACTCATCCTCACTCCAAACATCTATATATGGATCTCTTCTCCATGAGATCTAGAGGCAGGAATTTTGTTATTGCAAAGAATTGCTGTTGGTTTGAGATTGGAATCATTGGGTGCTTAATGCTTTGAAGGGAGGTGAAGATAGGAATTTCATTTGCTGGGAAGGAGATGCTGGATTGGAACTCTTTTGGTTGTATCTCCTCCTGAACCTTGTTATTCATCAATAAAGCTATCTTGGTTTCTCCTATATGCTGATGTGTCTTTGATGTATGATCACATTAGTGTATTTGGTTTATTTCTAATCCTGAACTAGTTATGAATATGAATCTATGTCTTTGTGTAGTGTTTCCTTCTTGTGATCTTGCAGGAACCCGTTGAAGCTGGGCGAGCGAGAAGGCAAGTAGCTGGGAACTCTCAAAGAGAAGAGAAACCGGATCGAGGGACAAACGGAAGACACTGATTAGTCCATCCATCTCTCTTCATTCTTAATTCATAAAGGAAGAATACTAGAATAGCTATTTCTGTTTGTTGCTAAGGCACTGTCACACCTTAGGTGGATAGGATCGTCCTGCATAGGCATTTTTCCCCACAACAAATTGGCGACTCCACTGGGGAGATCTATTTAGTCATTTTATTTGTGTTTCTATCATTGTTTGTTTCATAGACTCAACAGCAACAATCGAACTGCATCTGTTATTCTCAGATGCAAAATAAACAGCTGCTGCTTTGATCCAATCACTGGATTTGTCCATGATCTGAACAATGGACTCACAAATGATTTGATGATCCTTTGTGATAGATCTTAGTCCTCCTTCAAAGCATCCCTTTCATTGTACCTTGCTTGTTGCTTTGATTTGGCCTGAAACTGTAGATTAAATAGCAATCCGTGACCCAGAACCCAGTGAGGAACTCTCGTTTCTGCTTCAGCGCAGGCTCTGTGAAGAGACTCTACATTTCAACGCAGTTCCTGTGAAGGCTACCTGCGTTGAAATTCAGTTTCCCTGTTATACAGGTGCGCTGATCCAGTTAGGCCTTGTGCAGCTGGGGTTCTCTGCTCTGTTTTGCCTTGTTTTGATCTCTGATTTTTGCAGCCTGTAACCAGCATAGGTACCTGTCTGATAGCCCCTTTTCTCTGCTCAAATTCCGCCTCCTTTTGTACAAAAGACTGTGAGTTTTTTTATGTGTTTGTGGCATCATTTACAGTTTCCCTTTGCAAGAGTGAAATAGTCATCTTGTAGCCCTTGATTCAAATCTGTTGATTGTGATCTTAGGAGAGAGTTCATTGGCTGTTTACAGTTGGTTATACATTCATTTTTTCTTTTGGTTTGAGTTTGTCTCTTTTGAGTGTCAAAACAAGTATTCATTTCGAAAATCGTTAAGTGTTGTAATCTCTTCTACCCTTTCTGATTTCGAAAAAGTAAACTTGTTTGTATTTGTCATTTAAAAGCAAATTCAAAGTTGTGCAAAAAGCTTTCTTTTTAGGCATCAATATTAAGAAAGAGGAAAACAAACACTTGCATTGTGCATTTGCATCTTGATAGTTTGCATGATTGATTTAGGGAAAGTGCATTTAGAGTGTGTTGATTGCTCTTTGAGAAAAGATGGTGTCTTTCTTTTCCCTTTGTAGCTAGGATTTTCATTGTTGAAAAAGAGATAAAATTTGCTTATCATCTTTTAGATTGCATTTAGGAAGTTGTCTATACATCTCATGCTGAACCTCAAAAGGAAAACTTCTAAGAAAGATCAACATAAAATAAACTGAACGAACTTAATAACGCTTTGTAACATAACGCACAACATAGAGGTCTAGGCTAGAGACATGTTCCGGCGTCGTAAAGCCTGGTGACTGTCGATCTCGCTGATGGTGGGTGATTCCTCCTGAGGGACGATAGCGCCAGTACGGATTGTGCTCCCACGTACCGTCGAGTATATATTGGGAGACCCCTATAGGCATAAAACCTTTATCCTTAGGAAGCCATGTCGGCCGCCCTACTGATCGCAATGCACTGAACACAACATTCAGGAAGATTGATCGCCCGTACCTTAAAAAGTATTCTGCGGTTTTGTGAAAAGTTTGGCACACCCTCTACCTAGATCTCCAGAGCAATTCCTTTTGGCCTTTTTCAGACTCTATAACGGAAAAAGTCCATCCGAGCATTTGTCACTTCGGGCTCGTTAAAACATCGAAGGAGACTAGAGTCATCTTTAGCTTTTTCTCGACTCTTTAAAATTGAAAAAGCAAGTTGTGTCTAAAGCGTCATTAAAATTTATTTTAATGGAATAATAAATCACCCTTATTCCCGCATTGATCTTTCAGTTGAGAAAATGAAGCCCTCCAACCAAGGAATTCCCCTTGGTGGAAGTCCTAGTCCTTTCTCCTCTTAGGGAGATGTTGGAGCGCCCCATATGGCCACATTGTCGCTTCCAGGACTGACAATCGGCTTGCCTGTCTGGCTCTTCTCAACTAATGTTGTTCAAAACACCACTACTCCTGAACAATCGAATCAACAGTTAGACGAGTCCAGAGCTGCCCACCAGCCTTCCACTTCCTATAATTCTTCCTCTCCTCCTTCCTCTTCACATGATGGAGCTGGCCAAGCCAAAAGCCAAGCTCCTAAGGAGAAGAAGGAGAAGAAGAAGAAAGAAAAGAAGAAGAAGGAGCCAAAAGCGACTGGGGGCAAGCGAATGGCGTCTAATGAAAATCCACACACTGCACTGACCAAACCTAAATCGCCATGTGTCATATGCAAGGGAGACCACTTTCACAGAGATTGTCCTTGCATCCCTCGGATACTAAGGGACTGGTCTCCCCGCTTGCACAATTCGGTGGCATCAACCTCTGATAGCCATGTTGACAGCACACCGTCAACTAGTGAAAGTGAAGCCACAGGACAGAGAGGGAAAGCTAGATTTCCCTGCAAACTGTGTGAAGGTGACCATGCCATCCACCGTTGTCCCTTCTTAGACGAGGCTAAAAGAGTTTTGGAAGATCGCCCGGTTTTACTAGTGCAACTTCCTCCTGGATATCAAAAACTCCTGCCAAGTCCTTCACCAGCTGAGAACTCGGCTGGCCCGCTCGGGTGGTCAGCCGAAGCACCTATCATTGAGGATGAACCATCTGAATCCATACCTGACGAAAGTCAAAAGGTTGAGGCGGCAGTTGACCCAGTTTTGCCTTTAGAGGCTCTATCTTCGAATGATACCATCACAGAGGAGAATAAAGACGACACCGTCCAAATTCTCTTCATCAACACAGACTCCGACGAACAAGGGGGCAATTTGCCCATTCCTTTATCGCAGGAAGGAACTTCGTCAGAGTCATACCCGGCCGTCTATTCGGTCCCACCACCAAGCAGCCTAGTTGTATCCTTCGACTGGAACCAACTAGGCAGACCCCGGCTGCCAGCAAGCATACCATTCAGAATTATCGTTCAAATATACAGGATGGTAATGGCTGGCACCATCATTGATGAGGGGGCATCTGTGAGTATCCTTTCCTATATTGCTTAGAAAGCGCTTGGTTCGCCAGCGCTTTTGCCTGAAATGAGAAATCAGACAGGCTTCGATAAAGGAACCAGTCGACCATTAGGGATTCTTCCCAATGTGCCTTTCCGCATGAAGGAAGAATAGTCAAGCTCGTGGACCAACTTTCATTCCCCAGATCACGCATCGAAAATAGTCATATACCATCCCTAAATGGTCTCTTCACTCAAGAAATGTCTCAACCCACGGTCCATCCTCCTGATGAGCGTGAGTAATCCGGGAGGATATGACTGGAACCCAGGGGGCATGCGTCCTGGTCTGCTTCGGCAGGAAAACCTTGGGTATAGGGTAGGTTTCCGCGGGAGAATATGACTAGTCTGTACCCCGTCCATCTAGGAAGAGGGGTTATTCTAGAATAAGATTCTCTTGTCAAAGCTACATGTTTGGCACTGAGGTCATTCACCTTTGTCTATCTCAGTAGACACCGGCGAAGAAGTGTTTTGTTTGAAAGATTTACCGAACAATCTTTGGGTAACCTGAAAGAGGTAGGCCTTTCCTGGTAGGAAAAATGTTTTACTTGCAAATTGAGGGGTAACTTTGAAATCATACTTTATACCTGGGGGCATGCAAACCTTTTGGAGTGCAAGCAAGGGGCGGCTATTTATTTTTTAAATTTTTAGGTCCTTCCCTTCAAACCTGTAGGTCTAACCCTTTAAACTCGTAGGATTAGTCGTTTCCGAACTTGCATAAAGAAAGGATGTGGGGCAAAATCTAAATATTGCCGTTTTACATGAGACATTCTTATCATATGACTGGATAATCGAGCAGTTTTAGCACACAGTTCATGCTCGTTAAAAAATAAACGCAAGATTCGAGCAGTTTTAGCACACAGTTCATGCTCGTTAAAAAATAAATGCAAGATCCGAGCAGTTTTAGCACATAGTTCATGCTCGTTAAAAAATAAACATAAGACCGAGCAAATGTTTCCACCCGCGTAAATAAACTATTCTGGTAAATAACCATCGTGAATGTAGCGACATCATCCATTAAAGCCTTGGTCGTGTTTGCCCACCACCTCCACTTTTCCATTGGCCGATCATTCACCTCCATATGATTGTTTACCCATTTTGAGGAACAGCTGCGAAGAGTGATTTCATTAGCCATCCTTGAGACACTGCCGTGATTTGGAAATTCCAATCCTTCCCTGGAATCAGCTGCTACCTCTTTCCTCAAAAGACGAGTCTTCTTTAAGCTCTTTTCATCTGACTCGTAAAATATGAAAAGATTGCCGAGTTTTGGCCTTCCAGCTCGTTAAAGTGACCAGAAGAGCTATCCCTCCTCTAGATTTTAATCTTTTTGGACCTGAGGGATTATTGCACAAAAAGATCGAGCGCTTGTTTTGTTCGGCTCGTTAAAACTATCGAAAATTCATCCCTTCTCTATTGCTTTATACTTTTTCGAACTTAAGGGATTAGATGACAAAAAAGGACTTTCAGAGTTGACTTTACGTACCTTTTCAGACTCTCTAAAAATGAAAAGGACCGAGTTATCTTTGTCGTTAGACTCGTTAAAAACATTAAATAGCGACAAACTTGTCTTTAGACGAGAACGAGTTTCCCTATCGCTAGGCTCGTTAAAACATAGCGATGGGCTTGCCCGAAGGGCAAGTTATAGAACAAGCATATGTTATCCTCCTCAAGCTTGACAAAAATAAAGAGGTACTGGTCAGCAATGACTGGGGAAAAATTGGGAGAAACTCAAGAAAACTTTGATGGTAGCAAGTCGCTCTTGAACATGACACTTTTCCTCCGTACCACAATCGGGTTGGGTTGTTTCATTCACCGGTCACATCACCATGGTCTCGCCATACCATCCATACTTGGGGTAATGCTACCAATCCATCACATCAGTGTCGCCATATGTTCAAGAGAAGTCGTTCAGAGAAGTCACCTGTGTCCCATCCACTACCATACATTATACTCTTTCATGGCCGCCACCCTGAATCATATGTCATCAGATCGTTTTCACCTCCATCAAAATCATTAGCTCCGTTCCGTGTCATCAATGTGGGATTCATTAAGGCCCTCCTTTGACGGATCGCTTCTTGTCGACATCAGCTCATTATCCAAGAAGTTGATCTAGGAACACCCCTTTCAGTACTTTGAAGCTTGCATGCCTCAATGGCAAGTTTCTCACTTCCGGAGACAAGTATACATCAATGACCTTCGACCGAAAGATTTTGCGTGGTGTTCGACGCCAAGTCCTCTATTCACACCCCGTGAATTGTACTGCAGTACCTTGAGGGTCATATTCATTATCGGTGATTCCTCTCGCGCTTGTTAACAGTTTACATCATTGATTGGTAATCAAGCGATGTCTTTCCATGTTCGACTTCAGAGCAATTCTCACATGGATCGACTTGTACTTAGAGTGAAGATCGGATGGGATTGAAGACCCCGGATCTAGTTTCATCCATCCGGGCTGCGATATATATTCAGAAAATAAAGACATGGAAATGTACAGCTTTGCAGCACAGATAATCATCCTACCAAAAGGATGATGGCTCTTTCAGAATCATCAGTCTATCATCAGACGATTGTCTGTTATATGTACATGAAAATGAATTTATAAAACTGAGCATGGGAATGCCCACCTCGGCTAGATCATGAAAAAAGTATGAAAATAATGTATTGTATTGTATTGTATTATAGGTCTCCTCCCAGCAATGAAAGAACTTCGGATCCTCCTAATAAAGCATTTCACCCGATAAACGGCCTCATACTTTAGGGGGCAACTGTTATAGACATTTTTGTGCCTTACAGCTATAAGCATGAAATGTCCATAATCCAAGGGATCCAAAGTCCCTAAACATGTTGTTCCTACCCCTAGAGGAACAAGGCTAACAAAGCACAGCAATTCACAGAAGTTCTCCACCAGAAACTGCTAAAAAACAAGTCAATTCAGGATCAATTCAGAAGCTCCACTAGCTGCCTGCGTTGAAATGCAGAGGTTACACTGGCTAGTTGCATTGCAACGCAGGTGGAAGCACTACCAGGGTGCACTGAGCGGGAAATGACAAATGTCAGGGTCTCTTGTGAGAGGTGTCAAGACTGTGGAAGCTTCCAGAATCTTCCTCCATGACACTTGCCTTGCTGAGTTCGACTAAGTGATGAGTAAGAGGCTCTTAGTCTCCAAGTGGAAGTAAGAACTGACAGAGAGAGAGGACACTAGTCAGATCACAAGCTGACTCATCCTCACTCCAAACATCTATATATGGATCTCTTCTCCATGAGATCTAGAGGCTGTAATTTTGTTATTGCAAAGAATTGCTGTTGGTTTGAGATTGGAATCATTGGGTGCTTAATGCTTTGAAGGGAGGTGAGGATAGGAATTTCATTTGCTGGGAAGGAGATGTTGGATTGGAACTCTTTTGGTTGTATCTCCTCCTGAACCTTGTTATTCATCAATGAAGCTATCTTGGTTTCTCCTATATGATGATGTGTCTTTGATGTATGATTGCATTAGTGTATTTGGTTTATTTCTAATCCTGAACTAGTTATGAATATGAATCTATGTCTTTGTGTAGTGTTCCCTTCTTGTGATCTTGCAGGAACCCGTTGAAGTTGGGCGAGCGAGAAGGCAAGTAGCTGGGAACTCTCAAAGAGAAGAGAAACCGGATCGAGGGACAAACGGAAGACGCCGGTTAGTCCATCCATCTCTCTTCATTCTTAATTCATAAAGGAAGAATACTAGAATAGTTGTTTCTGTTTGTTGCTAAGGCACTGTCACACCTTAGGTGGATAGGATCGTCCTGCATAGGCATTTTTCCCCCAACACAGGGGCAGTGTAATATCAATAAGACACAATGGTTGCAAAAATACCAAGCCATACTGAAAGGTGTTATAGCCAATTAAACTATGAAGATCTCTATTATAGTTTTTTTGGACATAGGGGGCAATTTCATCTAATGTATGTGGGTTTTTGGAGTTGTACATGTGTAAAATGTGCATAATCTTCTTGTTGACAACCCTTTCTTACCCATCAATCGGGGGATGGAAGGTAGTCAACTAGGTTATCTTGGTGTCCAACAATGACTACAAGATTGATTAGAATGTTTTGAGGAACCTACTATCCCGATTTGATATAATGTTATGAAAGATCCCAAATGTACCGACGCGCATTCAAAGAAGAGATTGGTAGTGGCTTCTATTGTGATATTCTTCTTATAGCTAGCCCATATGGCCATCTTAGAAAATATATTGATGATTATAGACACACACTCATTATGATTATTGGTAGAACGAAGGCTAGACATCAATTCCATGGAGATAGATTCCCAATGATATTTACGAGTAAGAATACAGGTGTATAGGCCTTGGTTCTTTAATGGTTGGTTTTCCAATGGAATAGGAAGTGTAGGACCTGATATATTTTCAAACATCTTGTTTGAAATTCGATGAATAAAAATAATTTTGCAGTACTACTACTATCTTTTCCACACCAAAGTTCCCTACTATCCAACTGTAATGTTCCTCCCATGTTATCTTGCCATGATCCCCTGAAGGGAAACATATGTCTCATAAGTAGCACAATAGTGCATCCCATAGGTGGAAGTCTAGAAATTTACTACCTTCCATCATCATATGGTATGTGTTGGAAAATACAATATGACTATTGTATAGTTGTAGCCATTCAAATGTATCATGCACACAAGAGTTGAGAAAAACACTCACTATAATGAATAAAAGTCAAATAAGGAAAGCTATGATGTGATTGGTGCTACCCTTCTTTAATTTAATGTTGAGTTCAAATTATTCCATATATGTTCACCATTTATGATGGTGATCATTTTGTAGCTTCCCATATGTTTGCATAAATTGAAGAGGTTGGTGATCCATGAGGATGATCATTTCCTTCTATAAAATATAATGTTTCCATTATGTACAAGCCTACATAATGGAATACAACTCCTCATCCTAGTTAGATATATATGGATAGTATCAGAGAGTGTCTCACTATGACAGGCCACCATATTCCCTTGATGAGGGGGGAATGCACCAATAACATAACTGAAGGAAACTATCTCAATTTCAAATGGTTGTTATAGTTATTCAAAGGGAAGGAATGGCACAGAGAAAGTGTGGTGTTTCAGTTCAAGGAAATCATTCAATCATGAATCAAGCCAATAAAATTTTTCTTTAGGTAAAACCTTTATAACTTAACTTAAGAGCTAAGTTATATGAGATAATCCCAACACAAATCTTCTGTAGAAATTAAGGAACAATAAGTTGTGAAGATCCATCAGAGTCATTGGGTCCAACTAATCCTAAATGACTTGGATCTTAGATGGGTTGATTTTCACACCTTTCTTATCAACAATGTACACTATATATTGGACATTTTCCATCCTAAAGGAGCATTTTCTAAGTTAGCACATATATTGTGCTACCATAGCATGTGAAGGGCTTACCAAATATCTTGCAATTTATCTTTCCAACTTGTATTGAAGATGAGGACATCATCCATATATGCAACCAAAAGAAAATTATTGAAAGGACACAAGTTGTCATCCATCATCCTCATGAAATTTGTAAGGAAATATTTCAAACCAAAGTGCATGACGAACCACTTGAAACACCCTCCTTGGAATTGAAAGAAATATTCCATATATCTGTGAGTTCTGTTCAAACTATTAAAATATGAAATTATGGTCAAATTCCACTTTGGACTACTGATTTGATGTATATCATAAGGGAATCCCATTCCTCCTTCCTAGAGGACCAAAATCGACCTAAATATCACCTCATTTGGAAAAGTGGAAGTTAAGTTATGAATTATTTAATTCATACATATATTTTGGATCAGGTCGGCCTTATGCTCATATACAAATGGAGAGGTCAAATGGACACTCATGGAAACCTATAAATAGAAGATACATCAAACTCATTTGGAAACACATCAACCTTTCTTGTCCTCTTTTATTTGGTCTTGTCTCGCATAGGTTTGATGGAGGAAGCTTGCTCAAGGGTTTGAAACTTCAGGATGAAGCTCACACTAAACTAGGGTTTTCTGATTCAAGGTCACTCACACACAGCTGAGAATTTGGGTCTCTGGATGCTGGCACACAGTGGTCATGGCATCAAATTTAGGTCCTTAGGCACTGGCACAGAGTCTTCATGAGAGTGACCGAGAGACTGGGTCATTTTGGTCCCAGGTCGCTGGCAGAGAATGGTATGGGAGCGACTGAGTTTCCACGGTGCTATCATGCAGTTCAGAGAGAGAGACCCTATTTTTCATAGTCACTCACATGGATCCTCCTCCCTATGACTAGGAATTAAACATGATATTTCATTGTTCCAAATATTTCACTTAGTGACAGAAGTATTCGAGAGCAGGCTACAGGTAGTGACACTACATTACAGTTATTTGAATCACAGTTTTGATGTTTAGATGCATTTCATGGATATTGTAGTTGTTGTGAAGATATGGATCATTATACTCTATTTTTTTTAATCATTTGATGACAATATACTAAAATAATATTCGAAAGGGTTTTCCCCATAGTTGGCTTTTCCCTAGTCTCTGACCAATCCTGGTGTCTCTATGTGTGCATGTTTTTCTTCTATTGTTCCTTTATGTTCCACTACATTGATGATAATTTTATTTTTCTTTCACAGTTACATATGTCAATGAATAATTATGTAAATATGAATAATGTTATGATTTTATGGGGTTAACTTAATGTGTTAATGCAGAAATAAAATTATCAAAGCAACAAACTATATAGCCCTATGACAATTTAACATGGTATTGGAGTTGGGCTAAAGAATATCCATGGAGATCACCCCCATGGAGAAACTTTTGATCGAAGCAAGAAGAGGATGGTGGAAACCTAAAATAATGCTAGGGTATGAAGTAAAGCCTAGGTAGTTAGTGCATAAAGATTTGATGGTTAGGCTTTGAGAGAAACCCTAGTTTATGGCAAAGACTTGAGATTGGATGTATACAACTATAGCTTGATCTATGTGAAGATGCTCAAGCACTTGGGAAATATTTGATGAAGCTCTAGATGTCATAATTTTGAAAAGAACAACAAGAAATGCTAAATATAGAAGTGCTATTTTTGGCACTGCCATAATACCATTTCAGGATACCTTCCTATTTTAGTTAGTTCCTGAACTAAAATATAGAAGTAAAATTCGAATTTGTTCTTAGCAGTTGTTTGATTAATAATTAATTAATTCATCTTTAGTTAATTAGTTCAATAAACTAAAACATGAAGTCTATGTGAAGACATGCAACAATTTCTCCATTGATTGAGGAATTTATCCCTTAGTTAAGGAGATGAGAGTGAGTTGTACTTTGAGATGAAATTAGTTAGCTCAGTTAATTGAGTTAATTCCAGTTATATTAATTGTAACAGCTTGTAGAATTAATTGTGAGTTTAGTTAGTTAATGCTTGCATGCATGTAACTACTGCACTTCAGATAACTGAATATTCTCTCATAAATAACTCATGCATGTCAATTCAGACAGAGACCTAGTTGAGATCAGATGGAGGGATAGTGTACTATCAGTTGGAGGAATATTCCTTTGTGAATATCTCTTGCATGCAGAAGGAATTATCTCCTTTAGGATTCCATAATTATTTCTGAGTTTGGTGAGTTGTGAGAAAGGTGAATTCACACAGGTGGTAGCCAGAGGACCCAGGAAAAATTGCGCAAGGAAATAGGAGGCTTGGAGGACTGAGAGTTGGATAGCTTATGAGCTAAATCTTTGTGTAATCCGGAGATATTTCCACTTGTATGATAATACAGATAGCGGGGATTTTAGGCTAAGGCTTTCCCCAAAGTTATCTTATGTGTTCATGTGTGTAAGATTTCTCTTCATCTGTTATATGTGTTCCATTTTATCTTTCTCATATTCGATTAAGCTTCTGCAAAGTTTGTTGTAGAATTAGATCTAGTATTATTCTTTAGGATATTGCATTATCAATTGATCTACAAGTGAAATTTCTACATGGTATCATAGCAAAGGTGATCAAAGTGAAGAATAGTATACAAGAAGGGAGAAGTACAAAGTTTAAAGTTCCTGATTAGAGAAATTGAGTTCTTATCACATCTCAATTTCATCAATGGCGGTCAATGATTTGACGCTTGAGTATGCACTTGATGGCAGCTCAAACTATATAGACTGGAAGGATCACATGGAAGCAAACTTAGAGGATAACAGTTAAAGGACTTCATTGATCAATAAATCCCCAAGCCTGCAGCAACCAATGCCCAAGAGTTGGCAGAATGGAATAAGTGTGTGGCTAGAGAAAGGAGAATCCTCGTGGAGGGAGTTCGAGACCACATAGTCTCGAGCCTCCATGGGAAGGAGACCCCATTTTAGATGTGGAAAACTTTGAAAGATTTATATCAGAACAACAACGATTAGATGAAGTTGGTGCTAAAAGAAAATCTTTGAAAAATCAAGTGTGAAAAGGGCGACATGATCTCTACCTTCATGAACAAGCTCACCACCTGCAGGGATGAGCTTGGAAGTTTAGCGATATGATGACATGGTGAGTCTAGCATGCCTCGGTCTTCCTAAGATTTGGAATAGCTACCAAGACTCGATAAATGGAAGAGCGAAACTGCCAGATTGGGAATCACTTTGGTCAGATTTGATGCAAGAGGAGATAAGGTGAAGCACTAGAGATGGATCTTCATTAAAACAAGATGATGAAGAAAATCTAGCTTTAGCGAGTAAAGCTAGGAAAGGTAAAGGGAAGGCATCCCAATCCAAATCTTCTCATGGTGGGAAGAAGTTGACAAATCAAAAGTGTGATGCTTTCATTTGCATGAAGTGGGCCATTATGCTACGAATTTTCCACTGAAGAAATCCAAGAAAGGATCCTCGAAGGGATCTAATGGTGAGGCCCTTGACTCACAGTTCGAGTTGGATTTCTCTCGTATCACATGAATGGTTTCATCCATTGTGGGATGCTTTTGGTACCTAGATAGTGGAGCTTCTTTCCACATGTCGAGGGACAAGAATATTTTCTGTACATTGGAGGAGAAGGATCTCCAGATGTAGATCGAAATGGGCGATAATGGAAAGTATCGTGTTTCAGGTGAAGGTATGGTTGTGCTTCAGAGGGAGCATGGAGATCCTCTCACCCTAACTGATTTCAAGTATGTACTAGGTCTGAAAAATAATCTTATGTCTGTTGCTATGCTAGAAGATAAGGGCTATGATGTAGTCTTTAGTAAAGGAAAGGTTTTCCTTAGGCATATCTGCACCGGACAGACCATGTGAATTGGGATTCGAGTAAAGAATCTCTACAAGTTGGAGGTAGACGACTACGCTACATTGAGTTCCAAAGTTGAGTTGGTGCAAAGCCAAGATGTTGGTGAGCTATGGCATAGAAGACTGGGCCACTTGCACCATGGAGCCCTGAAGATCATGAAACAAATTTCTATTGGCTTAGTGGGGGGAAAACTGGAGAAAACAGATACACACAACAGGTGTACCTTGGGTAAGTATGAAAAATCTTCCTTTTAGGATCGAGATAGTAGAGTTGGAGTAATATTGGAGCGATTTCACTCAGATGTATGTGGACCATTCTCTACAACCTCCACTACTAAACAAAGGTACTATGTTATTTTTATTGATGATTTTTCTCGTAGATGTTGGATCTAGTTTATGAAAAAGAAGGATCAGACCTTGTTGAGGTTTTGTGAGTTTAAAGCCTTGGTAGAGAAATAATATGTAAAGAAAATAAAAGCCTTACGAAGTGATAATGGTGGAGATTATGTCTCACTGTAGTTTAAGGACTTTTGCATTGTGGAAGGAATTAAATGGGAGCTGACGACACCCCATAACCCACAATAGAATGGGGTGGCCGAAAGGAAGAAAAAATCGAAGTGGGAGTAGCTCGAGCGATGTTGCATGACCAAAGCCTACCACTTCATTTGTGGGTTGAGGCATGGAATACAACAACATACTTACAAAACAGAAGTCCTCAACATATTTTGGGGATGAACACATCTATGGAGGCCTTTTTTAGGAAGCGACTAGATGTGAGCCACTTCAACATCTTTGGATCATCAGTTTACTATCATGTGACCAAAGATGCTCGGAAGAAGCTAGACCCAACAACTGATTTGGGGATACTTGTGGGGTACACAGATACACCCCAAAACTATCAGGTGCTTCTGCCTACCAGTTAGAGGACTGTAGTTCACAAGGATCTGAAGTTCAATGAGCATAGAGCCATGTGAGTGTCCCTTAAGAGGGAGCTCAAGTTGCATGCAGAGGAGAAAATTTTGGTTCTAAAGGAGGAGGAGCCTCATGATGATGCAGAGCAGCCGCATGCAGAGGATCCGGGAGTGGAGACATCCACACATGGAGATTCTTATAGAGATGGGTGGAAATTCTCGAGGGAAGCTAACAGGTTGATGCTAGATGTGCGAGAGAATGCGGGGAAGCCATCCTCTTAGCACAGACAGAGGAGATTTCCCTAGCGATATGCTGGTTACATGGCCATGGTTAGGGAGCATGTAGCGACCAAACCTTCTTCTTTCGAGGAGACAATGCAACAACCAGTCTGGGTTGATGCAATGGTAGAGGAGTACGACTCTATCATACGGAACAGTATGTGGGATGTTGTCCCAAGACCTGGGGACAAGTGAATAGTTAGTTCCTGATGGGTTTAAAAGGTAAAGTGGGTAGCTAATGGTAGTGTTGAGAAACACAAGGCAAGTTTCATTGCCCGTGGTTTCTCAAAGGTTGAGGGGATCGACTACGATGAGACTTTTTCTCCTGTAGCAAGGTACTCATCTAACATATCGATGTTAGCTCTATCAACTCAAATGGGTTGGAAGATCCATCATATGGGTGTGAAGACGACGTTCCTCAATGGGAAGATTGAGGAAGAGGTGTACATTGAGCAGCCTGAAGGAGTTGAGACCTTCGACTGTGAGTCGCATGTTTTCCGACTCAAGCAAGCATTGTATGGGCTGAAGCAGTCACCTCGTGCTTGGTACACCAAGATCGACAACTATTTGCTGGGTTGCGCTTCACGAAGAGTGAAGCAGATGTGAACCTTTACCACATCATTGTAGAAGGTAAGCCATTGATCATTGTTCTTTATGTTGGCATTATGGCTAAAGTGTTGTCCTTGATGGCAACCCATTTAGGTGATAGATCATAGTACTTCAAGTTAGCAGCAGAGATTGATGATCACCTATCAAATATTGAAGAAAATAAGGGGTACGCAGGTACACCTTAAAGAAGGTGCGTACACGCAGGCCGGTGTTACATAAAGTGCGTACATACCCGCAGTTATACCGTTTAGGAGGTGCGTACCCCCAGTTGACTTACTTCAATGCAGAGAAAAGCACACGTGGGGTTTCTTATGTTTAACCCTTGGTATTTAGCCGACGGTATTGTGTTATTATGGTTTTGGCTCGTGGTATTGATCCATGATTTGAGGAAGAGCTTGCCTATATAAAGCAAAGGAGATCATTTGGCTTAAGCATGCTTTTGGGGTTGAACATCTTATGGGAGCTAGATCTGAAATACTATGATCTCTTGGGAGTAATGTTTAGATCTAAATAAGGCGAATCTACTGATGGGTTGAGATCTCTTCGGTGCATGATCAGATCTGTAGATCTGACAGTCTGGGTTATTCTTGAAGTCTTGAAATTATCTATACCCACAGGTACGCAAGTGCAGTGAAAGAAAAGTGCGGAGATATGCAGGCGCAGAAGCGCCGCAGTTGCAGAGGTATGCGGCGCCACAGAAGGCGCAGCTGCGGAGGTACGCGGCGCCACAGAAGGCGCAGCTGCGGAGGTCCGCGGCGCCACAAAAGGCGCAGCTGCGGAGGTACGTGGCGCACAGAAGGCGCAGCTGCGGAGGTGCGCGGCGCCACAGAAGGCGCAGCTGTGGAGGTGCGCGGCACCACAGAAGGCACAGTGCAGAGGTGCGCGGCGCCACAGAAGGCACAGGTGTGGAGGTGCGCGGCGCCACAGAAGGGGCAGGTGCGGAGTTCCGTGGCGCCACAGAAGAACAGTGCGTGCTTGTACGCAGGTATTACATGGGTGAAGCTGTGTACTTCTCCTGAAATATATTTAGCTTTCCATGTTTATCATTGCTGTGTTCTGGGTTTTGAAGTGATGTCTGGTTTCTGATATTATGACAGTATTCTGAGAAGTGATAGAGTATATTTTAGTTTTGATAGATGAATGGATCGAGTTCATAATGACTTATCTTCATGTGATCTGATGGACTAGATCTGGTTAATGAATCACTTGTATATGTATGGATCTAGTGCTTGGATGATTCAGAAGCTTGTTTATGTTGTTGTTGGGTCTAGTATGAAAATTGGATGAAATGTAGCCTTTCAGATTATGTGGTACCTAGAAGAGAGAAGATTGTAGGTCAGCACCTATATACTAGTATCTAAGCTAGTACAAGAGCTAAAGGAAATCTTTGGAGCATTGTAGCAGGTAGCAGCTTGTGTACTAGTAAATGGATCGGATAGTACAAGAGTAAAGGGGGTTGTAGCTCCCGTACTGGTATAAGACTGCACCCGTACAAACATTGTAAAAGGATTTTCTTATTAAGAAGAAGATTGAGATGACTTGCAGCAGGTGGTTTTCTCCCGCATTGGGTTTCCACTTTATATCATGGTGTTCATGTGTGTGCCTTATGTGTGATGATCTATTCCATGTTACTTCATCTGTTAACTGATAATATGATTTATAATGTTCTAATGCACTCATTGAAGATCAATTAACTTAATCATAAAAAGTTGTGGAAGTAGCATATATGAATCTGATTATGGAAATGGAAAAAGTTTTATTAATGTGGTAATACTGATTCACCCCCCCCCCCTCTCAGTATTATTTCCAACACTTTATATCGATGATCTGATTTTGACAGGAGATGATTAGTTGATCAAATCTTGCAAGGAGGACCTTGCAAGAGAGTTTGATATGAAGGAGATGGGCCTCATGCACTAATTTCTAAGCATGGAAGTGTGCCATAAATATGGGGAAGTATTTGTGTCTCAAGGCAAGTATCCCAATGAGATACGCAGGTGTTTTCACATGGAGAAGTGAAAACCCATGCATACTTCTCTAGTAGGTAATTGGAGGAAGGAGGATGCTACTTCAGGTGAGGTAGTAGTAGCTACTATTTATCGGTAGCTTATGGGTTCACTAATGTATCTAGTGAACACAAGACCAGGTTTGTGCTTTGCAGTGAGTGAGCTGAGTCAAGCTATGCTTCAGCCAACCAAGCTGTTTTAGAAGGCAGCGAAGCATGTGCTGAGATACCTTAGAGGCACATCTCAGTATGGATTGTGGTACAGACGGACAGAGGGAGTGAAGCTTCAAGGCTTCACGGATGTTGATTGGGTAGGAGTCCATCAGATTAGAAAAGCACTTCTGGAGGAATCTTCAACCTTGGTTTAGCTACAGTTTCCTTCTACAGTAGGAAATAGAGGTCAGTTACACTTATCTCAGTAAAGGTTGAATACATGGCTTCCAGTCAAGCAGCATGTGAGGCCATTTGGATGCAGAAGATTCTAGTGGAATTGTTTATTTAGATGATGGATCCTACCGTGATATACTGCGATAACCAGAGTTGTATCAAACTCTCTGAGAATCCAATGTTTCATGACCGGTCCAAGCACATAGATATCTGTTACCATCATCTTCGAGACTGTGTGGTGAAGAGGATCATGTCGTTGCTATATGTTTAGACCGAGGAGTAGGATGCAAATATTTTGACTAAGGCATTATCAAAATGCAAGTTCGAGTTCCACAGAGACAGGATGGGGGCGACTGATAATCCCTTTCTTGTTGAGAAGGAGTGTTTAAAATAGAAACACGAACTACTAAATATAGAAGTGCTATTTTTAGCACTTCCATAAATAGCATTTCGAGATACCTTCCTATTTTAGTTAGTCCCTAAACTAAAATGGAGAAGTAAAATTCGAATTTGTTCTTAGAAACTATTTGATTAATAATTAATTAATTCATCTTGAGTTAATTAGTTGGAGAAAATCAAACATGAAGTCTATGTGAAGACATGCAACAATTTCTCCATTAATTGAGGAATTTATCCCTTAGTTAAGGAGATGAGAGTGAGTTGTACTTTGAGATAAAATTAGTTAGCTCAATTAACTGAGTTAAGTCCAGTTATATTAATTCTAACAACTTGTAGAATTAATTGTGAGTTTATTTAGTTAATGCTTGCATGCATGTAACTACTGCACTTCAGATAACTGAATATTCTCTCATAAATAACTCATGCATGTCAGTTTAGATAGAGACCCAGTTGAGATTAGATGGAAGGATAGTGTACTATCAGTTGCATGAATATTCCTTTATGAATATCTCTTGCATGCAGAAGGAATTATCTCCTTCAGGATTGTAAAGTTATTTCTGAGTTTGGTGAGTTGTGCGAGAGGTGAATTCACACAGGTGTCAGCCAGAGGACCCAGAAAAATTTTGCGCAACGAAATAGGAGGCTTGGGGACTGAGGGAAGGCATATTATGTGTCTATTTAGTCTATAAGGAGCATTGAGGGATTGTACTGAGAGCTGGATAGCTTGTGAGCTAAATCTTTGTGTAATCCGCAGATACTTCCACTTGTATGATAATACAGATAGCAGGGTTTTTAAGCTGAGGCCTTCCCCAGAGTTATCTTCTGCGTTCATGTGTGTATGTTTTCTATTCATCTATTATATGTGTTCCATTTGATCTTGCTCATATTCGATTCAGCTTCCACAAAGTTTGTTGTAGAAGTAGATCTAGTATTATGCTTTATGATATAGCATTATCAGTGGATCTCCAAGTGAAATTTCTACACTTGGTTGTTGACAATTTTGATTGAAGGTAATATCATTATGTGGACTACGAATAGTGATGACCCTTGAAGACTAGTTCAAGAGGGAGAGGATCACCTCCCATTGAAGGTAATTACTCCTTGACTTATGATGTTTTCCTTGTGTCTTTACTCTTGTTAGGCTTATGGATTTTATTATTATGATTATTTTTTTACCATTGTTTATACGTCTTGCATCTATATTAGATAATATGGATGGATATAACCTCCTTGATGATATGTGATAAGTATATCCCTCTTGAGGATCATTATATATGCAGGAAATAAAATCTAGATCTAAAAGTCAATAAAGAGGCACTTGATGAAAAGTTGAGAAGTAATAAAAATTTCCTATGAGAAGGTGCACAGGTATTTGAACACTACATGGTATGAAAGTGTTGATAGTGCTGGGCTATCAACATGTAAGGGGATCTCCCCAGTAATAAGTCGCAATTAGACCTCATACAGTCTGGTCCAAGAGTCCTAGCAATGGGTCGTATGGTAATTCCTTGAGCGTGATTTCACACAGAGGCAAGTAAGATAACTCTATTGGTAGCATGTGTGTGATAGCTGTAGCAAGACAAGGAAGGTACATGAAAGGTTCCAACACATTGAGGGTGAGGTGAGTGTTCCCTTTGGAGACCTGTAATAGTACGCGGCTTTGAATGGAACACACGAGCGAAGATACATCCAAACATGGAAGGAAAGTTAGTGAGCAATCATAAGTGATGGTTAAAACAACAAAACATTTTAGAAATATTCATACATACTTATACGTAATAGTCTATACATGCATGTGGAAGAAAGAAAAATACATATATCATTTAGAGTAAACCATATAGCATAGAATACAATACAACGTATGCATGAAACGTGTTTGCTCTTGTTATATTAAGAAGTGTAAGTTCTCGTCATACACTACAACCATGTCCACCAATAGTTGCAATAGTCGAACGTTACAACCACAACTACCTGCTCGTCTAAAGAGATGTACTAGCTCTAGGTAGTGGAGAAGCCAAGGCTCATTACAATACTTTCCAACCTCTCCCCAAGATATTCGGAAGCTTGGTTGACCAAACGCCTTTACAATGAGTTATGGGGTTCTATTTATATATCAAAGGGTGGTGTGACCCTTGACATTCCCCTTTGTGACAATTCATCTACCCTCATGACTCTTCATCTACTCTATGACTATTACATCCAACTATTGACACTTAACTTCCACTTGACACGATGTTACATTACAATGCACATGTGCTCATGTGAGACAAAATGGCTTGAGAAAGAGATGCAAGACATCACTAACACTCGGTCCATTGTGGTGAGACCAACCCTTTGACATGCATGCGATGGTGAAGGTGGTGAGTTGATGTGAAGCTTGGTCATCTATGATGGTGTGCATGCACCCCATGGTGACATCTTGCTGAAGCAAAATATTACCTCCGTTACATCTAGGTGCATTGGTGTGGCTCCTCATCCAACTCATCTGCTAGCATGTGCATGGTCTTCTTGGTGTAACCGAACCAGCAACACACTAATGCATAGTTTCCATGTTGATATTCCAGTGTGTGTTGATGGTCATGTGCATCAACTCTCAACTACATGCTCAACACTAGTCGAACATGCTTCTTATCTTTGCCTTGGTGAGTGTGTTGAATGGGTTGGATCATGTGCATGCACACAATGACATGCACGTTGTTGAATCTCTTGCATGTGATCAAAAACACTACTCATCATGTCTGCTCCGTGCCAGTTGCTGGGATGGATCTATAACTTGTACGAGCACAGTTTCATCTGTGAGTGCATGTTGCACCCCCTGTTGTTCATGTTACTGATGCAACTCATTCACTTGTCTGTGCAGCTCTTGTTCTTCCTTGAGTTGCTACTTCACCACATGAACCTCCTTATTTGTCTTTGCATGATCACGTATTCAACTCATAGCCCGAGTCCCCAAAGCTTCTTTCATCTTCAGTGAATCTGAGAGCTTGCAAATTTGTTCCACCTCTGTGTTGTCAACAACCTTCCTCTTGAATTTGTTGCATTTGGTATGATACCTTCATATGTTGTTCATAATACTGCTCACTATGATGCTTATGCCATCGTATCTTGATGTATTTGTATATGAACAACTTGATCTCTTCATGAGTAGGTAAGACCATAGACACTTGATTTACTACATCCCCAAGTGTGCTCTAAACGATGTCTTCGATTCTTCTCTCCTGGAAACCATTCTAGCTGTGTTGCTGAGAGGCAAAAAACCTATGATACCTCGAGACATGGCAACACACATGGCAAGAAATCTGTCAGTTGAAACCAAAAATGAACTTGAGAACTAACTTGCAACATACCAGCGTCACAGATCATGAAGGTCATGCAATTTCGACTGGGAGGTTGAGGGACTAAGTACCAAATCTATGCAAGGCACAGTCTAGGCTGTTGGGAGGCTGACTAACTACAGGGAGGCTGTCTGACTTCCGGAACTGCATAATGTACAGTCCAATCTGGTTGCTGACTACTCTAATTCGCAATTCCATCTGGGAGTGAGTGCAATCTCAGGGACTGCATTCTATAATTTTTTGGGCCAGCAGTCACACTCCCTCAGAAGTGTGAAAAACAGTCCTAGAGGATAGTGCCTAGGAAGAAATGTGCATTTATTGAGAGGAAGAGAGAGCCTTCCTTCCCCTAATTATGCAATGTTGTCTCAGTGAAGGTAGAGTCTAGGCCAAGGTTGGCTAGACTCACCGACGGGTAGCTGAAAGTGAATGTGAATGTGAATTTATGGTGATATTGAGTGTAAGCATAAGTGAATGATCGTGCATGCAAATGGTGAATGACAGATTATAAAAACAGAACAACATGCATGTGGGTGAGGTGACTCGCCGAATCAACGACTGTTTGTGGAAAACAGTTTCGTGCATGCAAAAATAGTGAGAAGTTAATGAGGTCTAATATAAGCTAGTATGTATCAAAAATATAGCAAGCATTCGCTAAAATCAAGTAGACAACATCCATACAAAGCCAAATATAAAAGGTGCCACAAATGCGACACAAGACATGGAAAGCAAGCTTATCCTAAAATAGCTTAGATGAATGTGTTGTTAGCTCCTAGATGTGATGTGGGATGTCAAAGATGCAAGGTTGATGTGAGGAATGAACTCTACAGTATCCGGTTGATGAGTTTTGATAAAATAGAGGTTGGTACGTGCATGCCACAAATATAGGGAAAGTGGCACTTGGTGGGAGGTTTCTGAAATGATCCTTGCATCTAACCTCCAAATGCCAAAAATAATTCCCTGAAATAAGGAATGCCTTTGCATGCTGCCTTGGGAGAGGTAGCCCAGGAATGCAAGTCTATTTTGCTCAGTCTCAAAGGGAACCAGTCAACTCAGTTGCACATCCAATATATTGCTCAACTGCTGGGATAAAATGTGCATTTCTGGCTGGGAGCTGGGATGGTTTCTCAGAATATTTTCATAAGTTATGGGCAGAGAATATGACTGCTACCTATACTTGCGCAAATTCTAGGATGAGCAGCCCTGCTAGTAAGGATTGTGCAATTTTCTAGGTGACGCTTGCTCAGCAAAATTGCGCAATTCTGGGACCTAGTAGGTTTCCAGTGAGGATTGCGTAATTTCTGGAGGGAAGGTTTGTTTCCCTTCAGATTTGCACAAATTTTTGAAGGAGCTGCTTAGCCTGCAGCTGGACCAAGTCTGGAGGAACAACCTGTGAGGGTAAAGCATCAAGGTTTGATTGAAAAGCTTTCTTTTTGCAAGAAAATCTTTCGAGCTTGTGTACTTGATGAAGCAAGACATGTTGTTATGAAGGTTGGTAGGGAGGCTCCAAAATGAAGCTAAGGGAAAATTTTGGAGGGTGGTTGTAGCCGCTACAACACTTGGCGATGCACTGGTATAACTCTAACTCTCTGAATGGACCTTGTTCGTGAAAACCAAGTCTAACACCTCTCGAAGTATTGTTCAATTCTAAGCTTCTCTTGGTTTCCACACTACATTGATTGTATGATGTGGCATCTGCCAAGCTCTTGGTCGATTGAAACACATTCCAAGCCAAGTCAACATAGTTGTTTCGATTGGGGTTGAGAGGTATATTGGTGCATAAGCAGTATAGTCATCAGAGTCTTACTTTTATCTCTCGTGTTTTTCTGTTGCCATCAAGCCTGGATAGTACCCCGATGGAGTCACATAGGAACACAAGCATGGATCTATTGCTAGTGATCTTGGTCAATACCTCGAAAGAGTTACTTGAATCACCTATCTACGTAGGAATCCTTTATCTTTTTTCTCCTTATTCATTATTCATTTTTCAAACCTTTTCAACTTTTTATTTTTTTCATTATTCATCTTCATAATTGTGCATATCACTTATTCCTTTCAGAGATAGCATAGGTTGCTCTTACAGAGAAGTAGTTTATTATACCTATGTTGTTCTTGTTAAGGTTTCCCCCCTCACCTTAGTCTACTTGACTGAGTTGACAGGGATTAACCCAAAAACAACTGACTAGACTAAATGATACTAGTGAGCACACAATCATTGTGTTTTCGCCAAGGTTCAATTCAAACAGTACATATTTTCCATTGATGTATCATGGACTGAAGATAACAAGTTCTTACATAAGATAGCAGAAAATAGATAACCATATGTTGACAGTTGTACAAGTCCTCTCATACTTTACCCAACTTGTTTCAAGAGTCACACATGGTTTCATGTTAAACTAATCTACAAACAAAACAAGAAAACAAACGAAAATGCAAGCAGAAGTAGAAGAAAAAGAGAAAGCAAAGAGAGTAAGAAAACAAGCAAGTAAGTGAACAAACCAACAAAGCCACTAATCAAACAAGCATGCAATCAAACAAACTGAAATCAAACACCACTCCTACTCCTAAGTTAATGGTGCATGGGCCATCTCACGTGAAGTGATATTTCCAATGCAGCCACCGACGCATTGGTTGACCCATGTTGGTGGAGGCATGGTTCATGAACAAGATAACTTGTGAACCAAAAAACAAGAGAAATATAACAGTGAAGACAAACACACTTCGAGTTTAGAAGTGACCACGGAACAGAGATGAGTGAAAGCACATGACATGCCCTCTATGGGGTTTCCATGGTGTTGTGTAACACTGCATGCAGATGTTGAGTGTGTACATTCTCTTGACTGTGACATGAAAGTAAATGTGAGAAAGGTAGACCACTTATGATGTGCATGTGTGCTTGTTGTGTAAGATTCCTCCAACACATGAGTGATGGGATAGTGTAGTTCGAGTAGAGGAAGAAAAATATGGGTGTTAGGTTGATCTTCAATGCAAAGCAGAGACTGATGAGGAGCCTTGAGTGTTTCAACAATTTTCTGACTGGAAGTGAAACCAAGCTCAAGATAGAGAGGGCCTGACATAACCATCAGCTCGGGCTAAACTGCCTCGACATTCAGTTGGTTTTCGACTTTGTTGACAGATAGATCATTGTAGACCAATTTCTTAGATAGATTAACAATGATTGAATCAACATCATGATCAAATGAGGACGTGAATATATCGCAACAACCAAGATTAGAAAATTTAGGATGTTTATCGGCATCCTCATGATTTGATGAATCGGGCAGAGGGGTAGATGGGAAGAAAAGATGTTCACCCTTTGTGTTTTCAGGAAAGATAGATAATAGATCAAACATATTTTCTAAGGAATATGTGTCCTCTCCACACTGTAATGACAGACTGACATCCAACGTGTCTTGTGAATGATTAGAAGTAGAGACATCCAAAAATGGGTTTTCACAAGGGAAATCTACAGTGGAAAAATCACAAGGGATATCAGGATGAAGAGGATGAGGCGGGCCTAGAAGGGAGTCATCCTTCACCGCAAGTTCTTCATTAGATTCCCACACACACTTGTCATGAATGATGGCATAGGTTGGTTGCATAACACCAACTCCGTTGACAAATTGATCCTTGTTTATAGCGGGTGAGGAGTCTGGAATGGGAGAACAGAAGACAATACAATCCGAAGGATCAATAGAATGTGAGGATGAATGTCGAGGGAATGAATCCACGTGAACGCTAACATTCTTGCAAGCCAAATTTGTGCAGATATCCAGAGTAGGTGGGGTGGGAGGATGTGACAATTCAATAGAGGCATGTGCATGATCTCCCAAATCACTCCATGGTGGTGGCGCTGTTTAATGAGGTGAAGGTGTAAAATCACTTGTGAAAGTGACTATGCCTTCCTGTGATTGCACAACTCCATCACCGAAGCGTGCTGAGTGGGGTTTGAATATGTGAAGAAGATACTCATATCTTCCATAAAGAAATTCCCAATCAATTTCATCTTTAGGCAATTGTATGCAAGATTACAAAAGCGTGTGTAAAATGGATCAATGGATTCATCAAATGCTTTTTGTAATTTCATAATTTATTAGTCAAGTGCTTCATTGTCAAAGTGATTGAAAGCAAAGTCTATCTCTACGACCAGATGAACAAGGGAATGAATAGATTTTTTGGGCAACGTGGCACACCCATGCATTAGGTGCCCTTGAAGCGTGTAGATGAACAATGCATTGCTCATGTATTCCTTAAAGAATCCTTGTCTTTTGCATGAGCCTATGACCACAAGCCTAACCAAAGTTGTGTAGCCTCCACCATCATATGTTTTATGAGACAAGTTATCCGAGAGCTTTTCCGAGATAGTGAAATCGTTTCCATAAGACATACATTCCAGAAGAGAAATTCGGTAGTTAGTCATGATAGATGTGTAGAGATTCAAAATAGATGTGAGAACTCAGCTTATCATCTCGCCCTCCTTCTAGCACCAAAATGTTGACGGTGTTGGATCCACCAACATGTAAGGGGATCTCCACAGTAATAAGTCCCAATTAGACCTCAGACCGTTTGGTGTAGGTGTCCCAACACTTGGTCTTATGGTAACGCCTTAACTGCGATTTCACACAAAGGCAAGTAAGATAACTATGTTTGTAGCAAGGGTGTGACAGTTGTAGTAAGAAAAGGAAGGTGCATGAAAGGTTCTAACACTGTTATGAAACCAACTCAAGAAGATAGAAAATATGGATCAATGCCTTAGAATTCAGCCTCTTCGAGGGGGAAACCTACTTTACATTACGTAAATGAACAATTCTTGGATGATTCAAATGAAAAAACCTCCTTTCTTTATATAGGAGTCTAAGGAGTCACAATATAATCCAGCTGACCTAACAATAATAATATAAAGCCACAAAAATAACAATAGAGAGATTCTATGGGGAACAGTAATAATAGTATGGGGGCAATAGGGGCACAACAATATTAATAAGGGGTATAACTACAATAGTAATGGGGTAATAACTAGTATTATAGGGACCCAACATGCCCCTCACCTTCAAAAAAGTGTTTTTGTCAATGCTTGAGTAGTTATGGATACTTCTGCATAAAATTCTCATCCTCCCATGTGGAATCTTCAGCGGATAAGTTCTTCCACTTGATAAGATACTTTGAAATTGATCGATTTCGTAGTTGTCGAGTTCTTATTTCTATGACTGCTTCCAGTTCCACTATAATTTTTCCTTCCTCGTCAAGTTCTGGCAATATTGTTTGAACTAGGAGCTTGTCGCCTATAACCTTCTTTAAACATGAAACATGGAAAACTAGGTGCAATCGAGAAGCTGCAGGAAGCTCCAATTTGTATGCCATAGTACCAATCTTTTGCAACACCTTGTACGGACCATAATACTTTGGTGATAATTTATTATCCTTCTTAGCTTGCTTGAGGGACATTTTCTTATATGGTTGTAGCCGTAGGAATGCCAAATCACCTACATCAAAACTTCTTTCGCTGCGATGTTGATCTGCTTGTGGCTTCATTCTATTCTATGCCAACATGAGGTTATCCTTTAAGAGTTGGAGGACTTGTTGTTGATGTTTGATGTGATGTTCCACTGCCTGAACCTTAGAATTTTCTCTTAAATATGATGTGAGGGATGGTGGTTGATACTGTTAGCCTCCTATACCAATAGGTGTCATTTTTCATGATTGACTGTGGAAGTGTCAAATATGTTCATCCTTTCCATGTTGCAAAGGTTCCATATTTCCAAGAAATCACTAATTCCGTCACAATTAAGGGAAGGCCAAATAGCTTAATCTTGGCCTCTCTAGGTTTAAATTTCTTGTTTTAGAGATAGAAAATAAGAATATGTCCAATCTGTTTAATCTTGGCATATCATTAGATAGGTAGAGAAGCAAGGGTGCTCAACTGCTTAATTTGAGCCCCTGGAAGAAATAAGGGTAGATTTAGATAGGAGGATAGGCAAAAGAAAAGAAGAAAATCAGGGTTTGCTAGTCCAAGTGCACCCAAACAAAAAGAAGAAAAAATGTTAAGCAGGTAGGGTAGGTAGTTTTTAGGTTGCAGAATGAATACTTGTGATGGATTTTGTGTATCAAAGTGTTGAATCTACTTCAATCACAAGTGCAAAACAGTTTTCCTTGGAGCAGCTCAAGCGAGGCATGTCTAACTCCCCTTCATCCCTTCCCCAAATCATTTACTAATTTCCCCCAGAGATATTAAGATCTGCTTAATATCACTAAATCATTCACCTCATTCCATAACATTTCATATTCCTTGTATAAATCCTTTTTTCCCTTTATAAGCCTAAGTTTCTTATACTTAGCGCTTTCTTCCAAAAATTCATATTAACCCCTTTAACTTTATTATATAAATCCCCTTTTTTAACCTTTCCCCCATATTATTTATAGAAATCCCATATATTTTACATATCCCCGCCTTTGGTTCAAATATAACCATAAACTATGTTTTTTGGGAATTACTAAGTTTACTTGAAACTTAGTAAGAACCCTTATCGCTTCATTCACCCTCCTCCGATTCATTTAACCCTCATCGCTCCATTTAAATCCTCCTCCAATGCATTTAACCCTCCTCCGATGCGATCCGACCTCCTCCGATCCGATATCGCTATTGGAAATCGCAACATTCGCCTTCCCCTCTGTTTTGTTTCCCTCTTGAAAGCCCACCGATGTGATATCTCAAGTTGCGAATCGCAAGTGTTGGCCCGCCTCTATATTCGTTTCCCCGACGACCTCCTCCGATGCGATATCACTATCGCATCATCGCATCGCTTTGTTATCACATCGCCCCTTCGCCTTGCCGCAATCGCATTTCACAAATCCTCCAATCACCGATGCGATATTGCTATTGCAATAGCCGCGATATCGCTATCGCAAGCCTCCACTATCGCATCCCCGCTTTTATCGCAATTCTCCGTTTTTTCATAAATCTTCCCCTTTACCGCAATCTTCCCTTTTGCCGCTAATTCTCCGCTTTACCGCATTTCTCCATTTTTTCGTAAAACTCTGCCTTAGAGAAAAATCATCGCTTATCGCATCATCGCTTATATCGCAATCGCCGCATTTTGCTATCGCATTATCACTATTACTTAAGCCTTCATCCCATATCATTCCCTGATGCGATCGCCGATGCGATATCGGTATATCATATCGCAAGCCACCCCCCGATGCGATTTCGCAATCGCTAATCGCTATCGCATATATGTAAAAGGCTCCGACCCATTGCCCTTCACCGACGTGACAGTCCAACTTCTTCTCAGTCATCCGATCCGCCGATGCATGATCCAACAACCCTTGTTCATCCTTTTCTATTTTTTCCAATATTGATCGCTCCCATCGTTAAAATCATGTTTTTTCACCTAAAGTCACTTTTGCCCATTTAAAGGGGTAAAAGGGTTATTTGCTCATATTTTCATTCAGCGCCTGATCGCACTTCAGGTGCAAAGGGACCAAGTCACATTTTTATCCATTTTGACCGCCTGTAGCCCGAAAAGCTCCGAACAGCGAGCTCGCAGCCATTGTACAGTCCTCCATTGTTCAGTCAGTCTTCCTCCTTTTTGGTAGTGTTCGGGCCATCGCCAAAACACTTCCCGCCCCACAGAAAGCAATAAAATGGACACGATAGTAGTTCTTTTTGCCTTACAGTAAAGCAAGCGTGATTTTGCAAAAAAGAGTATCAGTGGAATTAAAAGCCATATCAGAGGGACATTAATGAGGATCCAGCAAGTCAAAGAGTATCAGAGGGAAATTAAAAGCTACATCATATCACAGTTAATGAAATCAAAGCCGACTTAGAGGAGAAGATCAGAATTAAAGGAGAAGTTATTGCAGACAGTCGGCGCACAGCCACAAAGGATGCCCATAAGCTAAATTTTGAAGGAGTTGCCTCCAACGCAACATAAGCTAGATATTTTACTTTTCTTGTAGATTAAGTTAGGTTAAAACATAGATATTTTCTCAGATCTTTGATGAAATGTGTTTGTAGATATTTTGTTTAATATAAATACCTCCCCAAGCGATGTATTGAGGGTTGGTTGTTGTTGGTTTGTAATTCATTTCTAAACTGCGTTGTAATTTTGAGAACTATCCTGAATAAGAGGTCACTGGAATGCATTGTTGCTGAACTCTGGATGTGGGATTGATGACAGGGAGCTATGTTACAGAATTCTTGAATCTTTCTGTGGATCAATAAGTCTTTCTCTTACTTCTGTTTTCAATTTCTGTCTTTCTATATCATACATGTTTCATAATATAAATGTCAGGGAAAAGCAATAGCCCAACATTTACTTAGCTGTAATCTGTGCTCAATCTCTGTTATTTTTCATGTTTTATTCAGGACTAGCTTATGCAAGAATCCTTTATTACTCTTGTTTCCCTGGTTCTTGCACTCTGAATGCTGTTTAGGAACTCTTAATTGCTCCTAGATAATATTCACTTTCCCTCTGTCAGCATGGTGAAGGATCCTTAGTTGCCCTTCACCCTCTGAATCCATTCCATCTGATTTCAGCTTGCAGATTGTTCCATGGTTGATTCCCTGCTCTGTAGTGCTTCTTTCTGTCAAAGAAACCATATCCAGCTCATCCTCATGGACTCCATTAGCCCAATGGACTGAACTTCTTAGATTTGCACCCTTTTCCTTTGAATGACACCATCCATCCAACCAAACTTAAAACAAACTCTGCACTTCATAACTAGCCTAAAATCTCACCAAAACAAAGCTAAATCATAAAGAGAGAGCCCTCTCTGGTTGCAGGTAGGCTAGGACCTGCAGCTAAAAGATTGGTCTGTGGTTACCTCGGCCATATTCCCTTAGGAGTCAAAGGGAACAACCTGAGTGATAACAGATACCCATAAAGTGCCATTAATGGGGTCATTTTTTGTTGTTGTATGGAAGGAAGTGCTATACCACCATTCAGCTAAAGGCAACCATTTGACCCATTGTGTCTGTTTATCAGATACAAAGCAACGAAGTATCCTTCCAAACATTTGTTTACTATCTCAGTTTTCCCATCATATTGAGGATGATAAGATGAGCTATGAGCTAACTGAGTACCAAGACAACAAAATAATTATGTCCAAAAATTTCCAGTGAAAATGGGATCTCTGTCACTTACAATAATCTTTGGGTTTCCATGTAGCTTTTGAATTGTTTCCATAAATGCAGTAGAAACTGTACTGGCTTTAAATGGATGTGATAATACACAAAAGTGTGCATACTTGGTAAGTTTGTCAACTACCACCATGATGACACTCTTTCCCTCAGACTTGGGTAAACCTGTGATAAAATCCATTGAACCTCCTCCCAATGTTGGCTTGGAACGGATAAAGGTTGTAATAGACCTGGTGTCTTAATTGTTTCCACTTTATTTTGTTGGCAAACCAAACATTCCGCCACAAACTTTTGAATATCTGATTTAAGGCCATCCCAAAAAAAATCCTTCTTAACCCTATGGTAAGTTTTTAGAAATCCTGAGTGCCCTCCTAAGGGAGAGGTGTGCAATTCCATAAGAATCTTTTGTTTTAGCTGGGAATTCTTACAAAGGTATAAGCGATATTTGTACCATAACGAATCATTTTGCCAACTAAATGTATCAGACGTACTGGAATCTTGTTGAAGCTTTCAAATAAGTGCCTACACTTCTTCTTCATTCTTCTATTCCTCCCTTGCTTCATTTATCCAATCTGGTTAGATAATAGAAATGGCGCACAACAATGCTTCCACATCCTCATCCTTTCTTGAGAGTACATCTGCCAACACATTTTGCTTCCCTTTTTTGTAGATGATTTCAAAGTCATAACCCAACATCTTTGTGACCCACTTTTGTTGCTCTTCAGAGGATAATCTTTGTTCTAAAAAGTGTTTAAGGCTATCATGATCTGTTTTTACCTTGAAGTGTCTTCCCATTAGGTAGGGTCGCCATTTCTTAAGTGCATGGAGTATTGCCAACATTTCCTTCTCATAAATAGCTTTTCTTAAAAACTTTCCCTTGATTGGACGACTTTCAAAAGCAATGGGTCTTTCATCTTGCATTAGAACAACACCAATTCCATTTCTTGAAGCATCACATTCCACAATAAAGGTTTTTGTGAAGTCCAGTGTAGCTAAGACCGGTGCTTGGAACATTGCCTCTTTAAGATGTTCAAAGGCCTTCGTTTCTTTCGGAGTCCATGAAAATGAATCTTTCTTCAATAATGTTGTTAGAGGTGCTGCTATTCTCCCATAATTCTTAAAAAACTTGTGATAATACCCTGTCAACCCAAGAAGTCCTCACAGATGCTTTATGGATGTGGGGATTTTCCATTCCTTAATGGCTTTAGTTTTGCTAGGGTCTACCTTTACTCCTTCATGAGATACAATATGATTCAAATATTCCACCTCCTGGACTCCAAAGAAACATTTGGATCTTTTTGCTTATAATTGTTTCTCCTCCAATAGTTGTAGCACCCTGTCAACATGTTCAACGTGATCCTTTCAAGACTTGTTGTAGATTAGTATATCATTAAAAAATACTAACACAAATTTTCTAAGGAATGGTTTGAAAATTGAATTCATCAAACCTTGAAATGTTGAAGGTGCATTGGTAAGGCCAAAAGGCATGACCAAAAATCATAGTGACCCTCATGAGTTCTAAATGTTATTTTCAGAATGTCTTTAATCTTCATTCTGATTTGATGATATCCCGAATGAAGATCCAACTTGGTGAAGTAAATTGATCCATGCAATTCATCCAGTAATTCATCAATGACAGGAATGGGGAACTTATATTTAATAGTGAGCTTGTTGAGCTCCCTATAATCCAGACACATATGCCATGATCCATCCCTCTTGTGCACCAATACTACTGGAGTAGAGAAAGAACATTGACTCGGTTGAATTATACCAGCCTCTAGCATTTCTGCAACCATACGTTCAATTTAACTCTTTTGGACATAGGGCTATATGTACGACCTGATGTTTGGAGGAACACTTCCTGGAATCAGATGAATAGCATGATCATGATCATGCATAGGTGGGAGACCTTTGGGAGTCTCAAATAACTTGGAATGATTGTCCAGGAATTTTTGGAGATCTGGAGAAATAGATGATTCCGATGTGGAAACATCTAGCAAACATAATTGTGCAATTACACCTCTTTGCTCCTTTTTTAGAAGCTTTGTCAAACCATTAGAGCTGATTATCTTTCCTGGTTTCCCTGAAATACCCCTTAATTCAACTTCCTTTCCTTCTGTTGAAAATTTGATGAAAAGTTCTTGAAAATTAAAAGCTATTGTACCCAAGGATTGTAGCCATTGGACTCCTAGTACAACATCAGTACCTCCCATTGGAATGGAAAGCATTGGGCTAGTCAATACATATTCTCCCATGGATAGCTTGATACTATGGCACTTTCCAGAGCAATTTATTGTTCCTCCATTTGCAATCATCACTTTACACTCTGGTGCTGGATATAGGAAGAAATTCAATTCTTTTGCTACCCTACAATGAATAAAATTGTGTGTGCTTCCTGAATCAATCAACACTATTACCTTTTTCTTCTTGATTTGTCCTTCTATCTTGATGGTTTGAGGAGTGGTAATTCCCACCAATGCATTACAAGATATGGTTGGATTTATTTGTTCTTCATCTAGGCTTTGTTCATGGAGTATATCCTCTTCCTTTGACATTTCTTGCTCCTTTTCTTCTTCCTCTTCACAATCTATGTAGAATAATTTCTTCTCAACACAATTATGACCTTTAGTGTATTTGCTATCAAAACTATAACAAAGCCCTTTTGCTCTTTTTTCTTCCAATTTTTGTGGTGTCAACCTTATAGGTTATGGAAGACTAGGGGCAACAACACTTCCGTCTTTATAGTTGTGAGTGGTATGCTTCCTGGTTGCCATAATTTTGCTTTCCATTTTTCTTGCTAACCTGAATGCCTTCTCTAATGAATCAGGTTCCCAAAGGCGAACATCATGTTGGATATTATCCTTTAAAGACCCTATGAACACATCAATCCTATGCTCCACTGGAATATCTGTTACCCTTATGTTCAATTTATGGAACTCCTCAATGTGCTCCATTATTGAACCCTTTTGTTTGAGACTTATCAATTGGCTAAAAAAAGTTTTACTTTTTGTATCCTCATAATGTGCTATCAATTCTTCCGTAAAAATTTCCCAAGTGATAAATTATTTACGAGAGCAAAGCCATTGATACCATACAAACTGATTTGGTTCCAAATATAAAGTTTCCATACGTACCTTTTGTGTGTTCTGCACATTATTGAGATCGAAAAATTGTTCCATTTGTAATATCCATGCTGTGGGATCCTTGCCATCAAACGTCCTCATATTGATTTTTGGAATATGGTGGGTCTTCGATCCAACATTATAGCCTATGATATCATGATTAATATTTCTTTTGTTCACATCATGAGTTTCCTTTACTACCTTTTCACCATTAGTAAGTATTTCTTGTAGAAAATTTGTCAAATCTGTCTTCATATCTGTCATGCATGTCTTCAAGTTTGTGTTCAAATCTATCTTCAATTCTTCCATGTCTATATTCAAATCTGTCTTCCAATCATCCATCTTAGTTTCCATGCCCTTTATCTTAGATTCCATGCCATTTATCTTAGCTTCTGTTAGCTTTTGTGAGCGTGACATTTGTTGCACTTGTTCTTGTAATTTTGATATATCATGTAGCATTTCTTCCTCTTCTTCATGAGTCATGCTAGAGATTTCATGTTCCTTACTAGGTGTTTGCATTTTCTTTCCTCAAGGCATCAGTTACCGATAATAATTCTTTCAAAATAATTTTCAAACCAATCTTAAGCAAAAATTTAAGAAAATCTACAAATCTTTTTTCACTTTGTAGGAGCTCAATATTGCCTCTGATGTATCTCTGTACTTTTCAATCATCTAGTTTTTAATTTTTGATCTACAGTAGCCCTCTGTGTCCTCTTTCCAATGTCATAAGTCTGACCCAAATTGGATTCTCCACGGAAGAGTTATGCGAAATCTCCCGCAGTGACTTGATTATAGACTAGTTCAATAGAGCGAATTTATATGACATGGCACGAGTCACTGTTTTGACCTTTGGATCTAACAAATGCATAAAAGAAACTAGACTCTGTCCTCTTTCTACACCTTCTTACGAAATCTCAATCCGATCCCCAGAGAGAAAGTTATGACGATGTTTCCCAGGTCACCTGTTTGGAATGTAATTCAGGAGTCTGCAAAAAGACCAACTTCCTCTGATCATGTCTCTGGAAATATAGCGCGAAAAGCTCTGAAATTTGGACCCAAGGTTCATCATGATTTCTTCTCAAATGGGTTTTTTTTTGCAACTTCTGAAATTTCATAGAAAAAATTTTATAGCAAAAATTCCACGATGACTTGTTTGGAGCAGCGAAACCCTAGAATCCAAAGCTCTGATTCCAAATGTTATGAAGCCAGCTCAAGAAAGGATAGAAAAGATGGATCAACGCCTTATAATTCAGCCTCTTCGAGGGGGAAACCTCCTTTACATTACGTAAATGAATAATTCTTGGATGATTCAAATGAAAAAACCTCCTTTCTATATATAGGAGTCTAAGGAGTCACAATATAATCCAGCCGACCTAACAATAATAATATAAAGCCACAAAAATAACAATAGAAGGATTCTATGGGGCACAGTAATAAAAATATGGGGGCAATAGGGGCATAACAATATTAATAAGGGGTATAACTACAATAGTAATGGGGTAATCACTAGTATTATAGGGACCCAACAAACACACTGAGGGTGAGGTGAGTGTGCCCCTTGGAGAACTGTAATAGTACACGAGTTGGAAGGGAAAACACAAGCGAAGATACATCACAACATGCAAGGAAAGTTAGCGAGAAATGTAAAGTGATGGTTAAACCAACAAAACATTTCAGTAAGATTCATGCATACTTATACAAAATAGTCTATACATGCATGCGCAAGAAAGAAAATACGTATATCATTTAGTGTAAACCAAATAGCATTGAATACAATACATCATATGCATGAAACGTGTTGGCTCTTGTTATATTAAGAAGTGTAAGTTCCTATTATACAATATATCCATGCCCACCACTACAATAGTGTAATATTATAGCCACAACTGCCTGCTCCTCCAAAGAGATGTACTAGCTTTGCATAGTGGAGAAGCCAAGGCTCATTACAATACTATCCAATCTCTCCCCAAGTTAGTCTTGTCGGAAGCTTGGATGACCAAAATCCTTTACAATGAGTTATGAGTTTCTATTTATAACAAAGGGTGGGGTGACCCTTGACATTCCCCTTTGTGACAATTCATCTACGCTCATGACTCTTCATCTACTATATGATTGTTACATCCAACTATTGACACTTGAACTTCCACTTGACACGACATTACATTAAAATGCATTTGCACTCATGTGAGACAAAATGGCTAGAGAAATCCATGCAAGGCATCACTGACACTCGATATGTCGTGAGACCAACTCTTTAAAATGCTTGGGATGGTGAAGGTGGTGAGTTGATGCCAAGCTTGGTCATCTGTAATGATGTGTGTTGGGGAGGTAAATCCCCTCTGTAGATAGAGGCGATCCCTACTAGCCTAGACCGGGTCTAGCAACAATCAAACAATGCTATCACGCAAGTTCCTAATTGCAAATTAAAGGTGAATGACGAGAGCCTACTTGGATTCCAATGCTAGTATTTGTAGAAGAGTCACCAGTCTCGTTCCTTTGCTCGGGCTAGTCATGATCCCTATGATCTCTGTGAATGGACACCTGCACATGCAAAGAACAACACGAACACAAGCATAAAATCCAATAGATGCAATTATATATCGGTCAGAAAAGATATAACTCAAACATCATTTCAAGAGACAATGAGAGTGGAACCATAATGATAGTCATCTATTATTGACAAACAACAAAGAAGAATACAACCATAGTTCTAACGTCAAATCCTCCTTTGGCTGGGTGATCAGCAACACATGTCTTGCAAAGCTTGTTGGGATGGGAAGCAAGCCTCTCTCTCTTTGTTTACAAGAATCTCCTCACTTAGATTTGGCCTTATGGGTGCAAAGAAGGCTCTTGCAGCATTAATCTCTTGGACTTCTGGAATTCTTACTATCACTAGCACTAGCTTGCCAAAGGGATAATGACAAGCTTTTATAGATAGAGGGAAAGGAGATAAGATCAACCACAACATCCAAGGGATTGGCTTTATCACTAAGAAGCTTCCATGAGAGGTGGAAAACTACTTCCCCCCTATGGAGATTCGAAGCCAAACCATCCTAATTCAACATAGACTCAATTGATGAATGGGTTAGGGAGAACCTTCGGAAGTTTGTTTGTTAAAAACTTTACCCAACTGGGTTGGCGCGACTACGAATCTGAGATAGTGTGCCAGCTGGCGCGCCCTCTTTGGTGGATTTCCCCAATTGGCGCGACTGATACATTGTGGAATTGCACCAATGGAAAAAGAGCTATTTTATGGGTATTTTTCATAAGGTCTCTTAAGGGGATATAAAGTTCATACTTAGAGGAATACAGTGCAAGTTTTTTTAGGTTATGTCACTTCTCACAGGTCCGAGAATGAATCCTTCAAAGCGCGGAAGAGGGGTAGCAGGGATGGTGACAAATAGTGACAAATTACTGTGTAACAGATGCCCCCTAAATCATGAGGCCTGAGAGAGAGAGAGGGGTGAAATGCTTTACAAGAACACGCGCGACCAAAAACACTGCTGCTGGAAAACCTGTGTAGAGAAGTACAACTGATATCTCAAGTACATGATATATGTGGTATGGGCGCAGCCATCCATAACAGAGTTCACAATAATCTAGATCCAAGGTATGGCCGCAGCCATCCAGTGAGGATCAATGAATAGGCTCAGGCATGGTTGCAGCCATCTAGTGAATGAGTCATGTAAGAATCATAATAATCCACAAAATCGTAGCCTGGATTCCAACAGACAAAATCCAGGGTCTTGCGCTCCATCTCGACCCGAAGAAAGTACAAGTTCAAGCATGCGAATACAGGAGTTGAAGTTGAGCATGCATGAACATCGTCTGATTACCAGCTAGTACTGAAAAATGTTAACAGACGTGAGAGGTACCACCAATAATGACAATGGCCCTCAAGGTACTATAGATACAATCTACGGCGTGCGAATCAGTGAGCTGGTGTCGAACACCCGTAGAATCATTCGATCGGAGGCCAATGATGAAAACCTCACATCGAACACGAAGAACCTGCCATTGAGGCATGCAGGCTCTAAGGCACTGGAAGGGAGTCTCTAGATCAGCTTCCTGGATAATGAGCTGAATTCGATAGGAAGTGACCTTGATCGAAGGTGGGCCATTGTGTTTCCCACATCATCGACACGAGACAGAGGAAGAATGTTGTGAATCAGGATTATGGTAGTTATCAGAGGGAGGTTGTTATTTTGCAGAGGCCAACTTCTCTTGAACATATCGGCGGCACGACAGTGGATTTGGCAGTATTTGACATCAAATGAGCAGAGGTCATGGTGACAAGACAATGAGCAGATGGGAGGTCAAACAGGATAACCCAAACCCACGGAGGCAAGTGAAAAATGAGATGAGATGTCCCCACCCAGACATGAATGCAGACAGGTGCCATGTTCAAGAGTGAGATACTGCGGACACGACAACGATTGTGGTTCCATTTTCCCCACCATTTCTGGTGAGCACCCCAGTTATTTTTATAAAAAAGCTTGACGGGGATAGCATATTCTTGTAAAGTGTCATTTCGACGGAATCCAATGTCATCAGGTTTTAACGAGCCTGACAGAGGAAGAACTCGGCGTCTTTTCATGTTTAGAGAGTTTGAAAAAACAACAAAAAAGGAAACTCCAGGGGTGTCCTTTTTCGTAAAGTTGTGTCTCTCGAGCCCAAAAAAGTATAAAACAATGCTCGAAAGAATCGCCCGACCATTACGATCGAGGAGTACTTTTCATGTTTTGTGACGTTGACCTGAAAAAGTAGAAAAGTGATCGACATCATGTTGTTTCGTAACTGTTAACGAGCCTGAAACGATAAGGGCCTAACAATCTTTTCATTTTTACACGGTCGGAAAAGAGTTTAAAGACGACAACCTCTTATTTACGTTTAATGAGTCAAGAGGGGTAATGTGGCGATCTTTCCACATTTAGATGGTCGGAAAAGAGTTGAAAGCAAACTTCCATTTTTATTCTCTTTAACGAGTCAAAAAGGGAAAAATACTCGGCAATCTTTTCATCTTTTACGAGTTAGAAAAGAGCTTTAAAGGAGACTCGTCCTGGAGGAACAAGTGGTATAAAAGGTAGCAACTGGTTCCAGCAATGGTGGAACTGCTAAAAACATGTAATGGTCAAGAGGCTAGCTAATAAAACCACTCATCGTTGTGGTTCCTCAGGAAAGGAGAAACAACCAAGTGAAAGCATATGATCGGCTAAAGAGATGGTGGGGATGGGATGAAACAACCAAGGCTCATCTAATAGAATTTAGCGGATAAACGACAATCACGAGACGTAAATCAGGTATGGGTTCATTTTTACACAAGCTTGAACCATGGAGAACTCTGCTTGGATTCGGTTTCATGTTTACACAAGCTTGAAACGAGGAACTATGCTTGTTATAAGTTCGCATGCCCCCAGCATAATGATGGAAAATGAGGTACATGCCCCCAAAGCTTCATTTCATTCAACAAAGTGGATGGGATGGAGGTTCACTCTCGAGATTTGTGAAAGAATCGACTTGTATTCTACGATAGCTTAATCAAAAGACTCAATTTGGAAAGGGAGTTGTTTCATTTTTTAATGAGGTTGACATAGGAAAAGAACTATCCTCATAACCCTTATTTCATTTTTTAACGAGGTTGACATAAGAAAATAACTATCCTCGGACACCTTGTTTCGTTTTTTAATGAGGTCGACACAAGATCAAAACTATCCTTGTCACACGTTGTTTCATTTTTTAACGAGGTTGCCACAAAATCAAAACTATCCTCGGGCACCTTGTTTCATTTTTTAATGAGCTTGACATAGGAAAATAACTATGCTCCATCAAGACCTAGTTTCATTTTTTAAGGAGCTTGACACAGGAAAGGAACTATGCTGCGACTGATCCTAGGTTCATTTTTTAAGGATCTTAACATAGGAAAAAAAACTATGCTCCGACCAAACTTCATAACAATGAATAGGAAGTTGAGGCTCCAAAGAGTGCCACTCCCGATGGAAGGCCAACATCTTGGAAGTCAGGGCCCAATGCCCCCAGGACACTATGCACGACGGTGACATCACTGGATCCAAGCATGGGATAAGTGGCCACGTAGTTGATTTGTGGTGGCGCAGATGCAACTGGTGGATGAAAACCAGGAGGGGACGACAACTGCGCAGGAGGCAACTACGGACGAACGAACGATAATTGATCTATAGTCACTATTCTTCCATCGTGTGGAAAGAAAACCACATGGAAAAGTGAAGAGACCAAGGCCCCCATGGCATAAACATAGTCACGACCAAGGAGAAGACTGAAATCTAAAGAACCTTGGGAAACGTTATGTCTATATGGACGGTTTTGCCTCCCAAAGTAATAGGGAACTATGGAAGGATCCCTAATGGTTGACTAGTTCCTTTGTCAAAAGCCGTAAGATTCGTGCGACTGGCACAAGCTGTGAGGAACCCAAAGCTTGCAAAGTAGTGGCAGGCAGAAGACTGACAGATGAACCCTCATCCAAAATAGTGCCAGGTATCGCCTTATTATAGGCGTGTACCGTGACCCAGAAAGGCACATGGGATGGAAGGCGGGAGGTGGTCAAACGACTCCAGTTGAAGGAAATAACTAAACCACTTGGTGGGGGAATCGTATGATTTCCCCCCTACTCTAAAGGGACTGAAGCAGGAATCTCGGGAGCAATTGGGATAGGAGAGTCATTTCCGGACTCAGGGGAATCTGAGGAGACGAGAAGAACATGGGAATTATGCTCTTCTGACACAGAGTGATCGATGGGAGGGATGTTTGAGTCGACACTTTTTCCGACCAATGGTTGGTCCGGAACAGGCTGGGCACAGGCAGGTTCAGGAAGAGGGGCCTAGACAAGAGAATAATTTGAATCAATCTCTTTGTCAACAGGGGAACGATCTACGGCTACAGAGAGATGTTGATATCCAACAAGAAGTTGGGGTGAAGGAGCTATAAGACTTTCCAAGACAGCAGAAGCTTTATCCATGAGCGAACAAAGGTGAAGGGGATGATTGCCTTCACAGAGTCTACAGGGAATCCGAATCTTCCCTTTTCCCTTACCATTTCCAGCTGATAGGGTAGCATCACCGTGAGCTTCAGAGGACGATGAGGGGCGGGCCGAATCGTGAGACCATACTTCTAAGACCCCGGGAATGCCATGAAAATCGTGAAGAAGATGGTCCTCCTTGCATAATTTACAAGGAAATTTGACCTTCCACAGAGGAGCAGAAGGTGGCCCGATGGGAGGTGTACTCGGATCGTAAATGCACTTTTAGCCTCTCCCTTAAGAGACTTCTTCTTCTTCGTCTTCTTCTTCTTCTTCTTCTTAGCCACTTGGTTACTCGAATCTAGACTTTCACTAGGCGAAGTAGAAGATGAGGACGTAGAAACAAGCGAAGAAGGGGAGAGGTACCCCTTAGAATCAACATGATGTTGTTCAGGTGGAGGGACTGATGGACCAGTAGTCGAGACGGTAGGGACCAAAGAGGTTGAGAACAACCAAATAGGCAACGCAACAGTTAACCTTGGGAGGGACAACATTGCCATGTAAGGAGCACCAACATTCCCAAAAGGAGAGAAATGACCAGGGTTCCCGTCAGAGGGGATCCCTAGGTTGGTGAACCCCAGAAAAGTTACCATCGAAAAAGAAGCCTACTCAAGCTAATGCAAATGAGATATAACCGGGTAAATGTGAATCGTGGCCGAATAAATTTTAAGACAAAGGAACCGAACTTGAAATTTTCACTTTTTAAGAGTCGAGAAAAGGACAAAAAGATGACTCTAGTCTCCTTCGAATGTTTAATGAGCCCGAAGTGACAAAATTCTCATATGAGCCTTTTCGTTTAGGGAGTCTGAAAAGGATCAAAAGTGACTACTCTGGAGAACTAGGCAAGGGTTTACCAAACAAATCCGTAAAACTGCATATACACCTTGGAAATCGTATGAAAACCAAGGACTTTCCGTACGACTGTCAAACTTCCAGAATGCTGTGTTCAGTGCATTACAGCTTGTAAGGCAGCAGACACGGCTTCCTATGGATAAAGGATGATAACCTAGTGGGGTCTTCCCATATACTCGACGGTACATGGGAGCACAAATCTGTATTAGACCACTATTGAGTCACAGAAGGAGGAATCACCCAACCTTAATGTGAAAACAACAGTGACTAGGTTTAATGACGCCGGAACACGTCTCTAGCCTAGACCTCTAGATGTGTGCATTAAGTTCCAATGCATTGTTAGATTTATTCAGTTCATTTTACGGTTGATCTTGGATTAGGTTTCAATTTTCAGGCCTTATCGTATGTAATCTCTCAAAATTTCCTAAATGCAACCTATATGCCAAAATATATCATTTCATTCGATGAATGCTAGCTACGAGAGAGTTGAGAGCTTTCACACAAACAAAATGACCATAAAACAATCAACAATAACTCTAATGCAGCTAATGGCAATTAAAAAAACTTTTCTCTAAAGTTACTAATCACTAATAACAACGAAAAGCTCTACTTTCCATTAACTAATGCAAAGCAAAATAGATTGTTCGTTTCTTTTCAATGGCAAAGTGCACTAAACAAATTTTGAGGGATAATAACAAAGAGTAAAAAGACAATTTTCACTCAATGAAAACACAATCAAGTCCCTGAACACCAAGACAGTCCTTCAAACCAAGAAAAATCACAAAGACCTCAATGAGCCGTGTGGTCTAGGCCCAAAACGAGGCCAAGCGAAATTCAAGCGGAAAAGAGGTAAATCGCTCGAATAACACAATAAAAAGCTTTGAAAACCACTGAACAAGTGCAAAAGAGTAACCAAGAAGTCGACTGGATGATCAAAGAACCAAAAACTCCTATGGAAGGCTCGATGCACAAGGCCACTAGATGCCCTAGGGCTAAAATGTGAAATCGATGGAAATAAGCCAACACTCGAAGGATGAAGGTCAAAACCAGTCAAACAAAGCTCTGACACACTCCAGTAATTGAAAAAACACAAATCCCAAGCTTAGAAGGCTTCTAAACAAGCAAACTGGAAAAGTTCACAGGCCTGGCGCTACTGTCAGGCTGCAAATAGCGCCTTTCAGGGACTGGCGCGAGTTGTCTTTGTGGAACATGCGCCAACTGGCGTGACTGTTAGGCCAAAAACACGCTAATCAAGTTTGCTAGCTTAAAAATAAAAACAAGCAGTCCAAGGGTTGGTCAGCGATATCCAGACAAACCAGGCAGCAAGAGACAACTAAATAATCCAACCCAGAAATCTATCTAAGAAATCAAAACAAGAGAAAACTAAAGATGCAAGACAAACTACAAGCTGTTTGGTTGGTAAACCAAACTGGAGATTGACTGAAGTGGCGTTGATCTACTTCGCTAATGCAGAGAAATAGCGTTTCGAAGGCTATCTAGCCTTACTTCATGCTCCATCTAAAGTTTACAAATCAAACAACAAGCTAACTCCCCAGCGGAGTTGCCAAATTGTTGGGGAGGTAAATCCCTACTAGCCCAGAACGGGTCTAGCAACAATCAAACAATGCTATCACGCAAGTTCCTAATTTCAAATTAAAGGTGAATGATGAGAGCCTACTTGGATTCCAACGCTATTATCCGTAGAAGAGTCACCGCTCTCGTTCCTTTGCTCCGTCCGGTCACGATCCCCACGATCTCCGCGAATGGACACCTGCACATGCAAAGAACAACACGAACACAAGCATAAAATCCAATAGATGCAATTATATATTGGTCAAAAAAGATATAAATCAAACATCATTTCAAGAGACAATGAGAGTGGAACCATAATGATAGTCATCTATTATTGATAAACAACAAAGAAGAATACAACCATAGTTCTGATGCAAATCCTCCTTTGGTTGGGTGATCAGCAACACATGTCTTGCAAAGCTTGTTGGGATGGGAAGAAAGCCTCTCTCTCTTTGGTTACAATAATCTCCTCACTTAGATTTGGCCTTATGGGTGCAAAGAAGGCTCTTGCAGCATTAATCTCTTGGACTTATGGAATTCTTACTATCACTAGCACTAGCTTGCTAAAGGCATAATGACAAGCTTTTATAGATAGAGGGAAAGGAGATAAGATCAACCACAACATCCATGGGATTGGCTTTATCACTAAGAAGCTTCCATGAGAGGTGGCAAACTACTTCCCCCCTATGGAGATTCGAAGCGAAACCATCCTAACTCAACATAGACTCAGTTGATGAATGGGTTAGGGAGAACCTTCGGAAGTTTGTTTGTTAAAAACTTTACCCAACTGGGTTGGCGTGACTGCGACTCTGAGATAGAGCCAATTGGCGCGCCCTCTTTCGTAGATTTCCCCCATTGGCGCGACTGATACACTGTGGACTCGTGGCAATGGAAAAAGAGCTATTTTTATGGGTATTTTGTAGAAGGTCTCTTCAGGGCATATAAAGTTCATACTTAGAGGAATACAGTGCAAGTGTTTTCAGGTTATGTCACTTCTCATAGGTCCCGGAATGAATCCTTCAACATGCGAGAGAGGGGTAGCAGGGACGGTGACAAATGGTGACAAATTACTGTGTAACAGTGTGCATGCACCCCATGGTGACATCTTGTTGAAGCGTACTCTTGCCTCCATTTCATCTGGGTGCATTTGTGTGGCTCCTCATCCAACTCGTCTACTAGGATGCTAATGCCAGCCTAAGCCAAAATTCCCACAGTATGCATATAAAATGAATATATCTTATTTATCCCAGGAATTTCAATTACCCTACCCAGTCACACCTTCATAAATTAAAGTTTAAGGCCCCTTAATAAATCCTCATGCAAAAATGTTTCAAAGACTATTCAATGGTCTAAACCTTAATTAACTTCTCTAGTGGAATCTTACTCAACCCTCATAAACTTTGATTATTTCTTAAACCCGCGCATATTAACCTTACCTTTACACTTTTTCCACCTTCTTGGCACATTTTCCAAGGCTCACCTAAAAATGACACAGGAGGTCAATTGAACAGCAATTAAACAACAACTGATTGAATAAAAATTGAATAGCAACCGATTGAACAACAATTGGAAAAAAACTGATTGAGTAGAAATTGAACAGAAATTGACTGAACAACAATTGTACAGAAACCAATTGAACAATAATTGAAAAACAACCGATTGAACAACAATTGAACAGAAACCGATTGGACAATAATTGAAAAGAAACTGATTGAACAAAAACCATTCCCACATTGACTTCAACATTTAATTTCCCTTTTTGCACAGACGCTTAATTCTACGTTGTTTATCAAAGCATGCTAGATCCAATGGTTCACAACGATATCAGCCATGGAACTTGCATGACACTTAATCACCCTTACGGAGCTGACAAGGATTATAAATCCTCAATCTATAAATGCTCGGGTCCATTTTGAGGTTAATTTCTAATCACCTTTATGGCCCGATATCCGCTAGATACAGAGCCCATCAAATCCTACGGTCTTCGACCCTTCAAATAACACACGGGTTAAAAAAAACTTAAGCCCCGCAGTTGATTATGACTTAAAAGGTTGAAAATGTGATCGACGGCTAGAAATTAGTATGATGCTTCAACCCCGATCAAAACACCCATAAACTCCTAACCTCCACAGTCTCACATTTCACTTTGGCTTGCTTCACTTCTCTACCAAACTTCCTTCTCACCTTTAGATCTACCTATTAGCAAGTTGAACTCTGCCAACTCCTTTCTTTGCTTAGAAAGAGTGTTTCAAGACTTTTCTAATTTCTTTACTCTGCCTTGCAACTATACCTATGTTTCCTTAACACCACTTCGAATTGGAATACATAATACTCTCTATATTATTTCCCTTCTTCCAGATTTCATAATTCATTGTTTACTTGACCTGTACATACATCTATTAAATCCAAACCGGAATCACACGGATTCTACCTAGATGGTAAGTCTTTCGTCACACAGAAAGACTTCCAAAATTCAACTTGAATTCATTCATCATGGTTTATCACACGAAAACCATAAATTCCCACTTATGGGTCACTTAGCACATAAATGGAATGACAAAAACAGTCACAATGAATTCAATTTCCTCGTTCATTAAATAAATGTACAGATATAAATAAAAACCTACTTACAATCTGGCTTTGTCTTGATCTGCCTTTACATGGTCTATATCAGTGACCCTTTCTCGTTTCAATGCCCATGGGCTCACAATCCAACCCTTCTGTCTACTAACTCTCTCACTATCTCTCCCTTTAAGCCTTCGAAGATTACAAAATAGGCACAGAAGGATTCTGTTAACCAATTTCGGTTCAGATCCTCAATCTTCTCAACTGAATCCTAAGAATCCTCTAGTCCTCATTTAGTTCCTAAAATATGTTCTTTATCCCTTGAGAATAGCAAATTTCAACTAATCCTAAGGATCCTCCATAAATCATGAACTACTTTCTAAGATTTACAATATCTCAATCCATACTAATTACTCATCATCACTCATGTTCTCCTACATTCGAGAACATTTACAAATATCCTCACAATATTTAATTAATTAAAAATCTCACATCCTATTAATTTAATACTTAAGAAACCAACTTCTTAAAAGCACAAGAACCCTAAGTCAACTAAAATATAATGAAATTTTTGAGCCAGATGCCCCTGCATCAGACTTGCAAGGTTGAAACATTCATGATCTCCAGATCATGTGTCTTTAATGCTGTTGTAATTCCTCCTGGATCTGAGATTTTGTTTTGTAATCTGTTTTTATCTATTTCTTTTCATTTCATCTATTTTTTTGTTTCTATTGTCTGCTGATGTTTCCCGATTTCCATACCTTATTCTACAATTTCCCACTTGCTATGCTCTCACATTCTTCTATTGTCTTCCTCTTACAGATGCTTCTTTGCTTTCATGTTGTTGTCTTCTTCTGAGACAACTTCATCATTATTCTTCTTATCAGTTCAATCTCTCTATCCAGTATATCTTCTGACTGTTGATTGCCTTCAGCTATTAATTGTTGGACTCTCATTCTTACTACCACCCTTACATCCTTACCCTCTGGTTCATTGTTGTCTTGCACCTTTTCAGTTGATGTCATATTGTCTTTCAAGATAATTGTCTGCTTCTGTTTACGGTACCTGTCAACTTCTTCCTCACTGTCATTTATGACAATTTCTTTGTCATCCTTCATCAAAAATTTATTCTAAACATTTGTCCTCTGTTGTTCTATCTTTCTCCTTTGAAGGTCTAATTTTCTATATAATTCAATAATTTTACTTCGAGTAAAATTTGGAAATTTTACACAATCTCCCATTTCTTCATTTGCTATTGACCAATCATCAGATGGTCCTTCTTCCTCTGCTAAATATTCCTTAACATATTTCAATATATGTTCATTATCTTCTTCTTTCATTTGGTTGTCCACCTGTGCCGAATATGTTCCAGTTTTTGTGACAAAATCTGCAATCATAAGACAAATATCAAAACAAAAATATAAGGCCTTTGTACCTCTTCTTCCTCTGGCAACCTTTCAGTAGGTTTCTTTGATCTTTCCTTTAACTCCTCTGTCATCACATTAGTATGTTGATTCAAACTCAAAGAATCCTTGAGACTATCACCAAGTCTCTTTTCCACACCATCTATTTTAATGATGACTCTCTCCACTTGTTCACAGTAGTGAATTGTTTCTTCTCCAGTCTCATTGTCATATTTTTCTTCAAAACTTTCTTCCTCTGGAAGATATTCTGTCATGTTTTTGACAACTTTAAAAGACTTCCTATCTTCTTCCAACCCTGCAACCATACACAAACCATTAGTTTTAAAAATGAAAGACCTTATGGTCTCATTTGATGCTTCAGTCATTAAGTCTTATGGCTGCTCTGAATCATTCATATGATTAAACTCCTTTGTCTCTTCATTACTTTCAAAAAGTAATGGTCCATGTTCTGGTTCACATACCAAAACTTCAACACCTTCTCCAACATTTGCCTTTTGTTGTAGCTCAACTCCTTTGAGCTTCGCTGTCTTCAATTTGACCTCTATAATCTGTTCAACCCCCTTAGCTCCTTTATTAACTGCATATTTTCTTGTTGATTCCTCTTCTCTTGTAGCCTCTACCACTTTGATTTCTTTGTCATGACATAACCATATTTCTGGTCCTTCTCATTTCTCTACAACATCTCCATTAATACTTCAAGATGAACTGCCATCTCAGCAATTTCTCTATCATATTTTTCGTCCCTCATTCTCATGCCATTTTGTTTGGCATCTTTCTTCTTATGTCCTTTGTAGTAGTCTCTTTCGGAACCTCTGTTAGGAATTTCACTAGTCATCATCCTTTCCATCTCTATGAGTTCCTCACTCAGTCACTATGGGTTTTTCAAGTCTCTACAACAACAAGACTTCCCTATTGCCACTTAGTTCACCAAGCTCTCCTCTGGACTTGGTATTTTTGTAATTACTGGTCCTCTGACTTGAATCTCCTTGAGCGTTTCTATCTGCTCCTTCTAGGCTTCAACTCATCTGCACTTTAAGAACATAACTATCCTTTTCTTCCAATCTTTAGTTGGAACATTTAGGTTATGCCACATGCTCTTTCTTTCAGAAACTTTTACGAGTTTCCTTAATCTCTGTTGAGATATTTCCTCTTTGCCTGCATTCTAAATTATGCAATACAATCTTCAAAGCAATTAAAATAAAACATATCATCTCATCTCAATATCTTTGTCTGATCTTGTCCCCCCATTCACCTGCACTTCGAATGGACTATTCCTTTATCCAACCTTCAACTGTATCTTCAAACTCTACCACTCTTCAAGAACATGAAAAAGTCCCTCTTACATTTTAACTATTGTAATCCTTCTCCAAAATTTTACCCATTCAATTTCTGCTAATCATTAAACAAACATGCATACCATCACATGTCTTCAGGATCTCACCATTCTTGCAAATCTATTTCAATACATCTCCATGATTCCATTGCGCAAATTTTCAACATTTGGCTACTATCAATTAGATTTAGAATATGATTCTTTCTTTCAATCTCCTAGCTTTATCTCGGTAAAGTTCTAACTGTCAGCAACAATTACTCCTTCGCTGAGTTTTCTTTCATTATTTCATTCTTGCTCTGTGTTCTTTAAAAACATTTACTTGTTCCTGCTCTGATACTAACATGATGCCAGTCTACACTGACAATTCCCACAATATGCATATAAAATGCATACCTCTCATTTATCCCAGGAATTTCAATTACCCTTCCTAGTCAAACCTTCATAAATTAATGTTTAAGACCCCTTAATAAATCCTCATGTGGAAATGTTTCAAAGGCTATTCAATGGTCTACACCTTAATTAACTTCTCCAACAAAATCTTACTCAGCCCTCATAAACTTTGATTAATTCTTAAACACGCGCATATTAACCTTACCTTTCCACTTTTTCCACCGCCTTGGCACATTTTCCGAGGCTCACATAAAAATGACGCAGAAGTTCACTAGAACAACAATTGAATAACAACTGATTGAACAACAATTGAACATCAACCAATTGAACAACTATTTAACAACAACTGATTGAACAACAATTGAACAACAATCGGTCCCATGATGACTTTCTCTTTTTGCATAGGTGCTTCACTCTACACCGTTGATCAAAGCGTGCTGCATCCAATGGTTCACAATGATATCGGCCAGGGAACTTGCACGATGTTTAATAGTGCTTATGGAGCTGATAAGGATTATAAATCCTCAATCTATAAATGTTCAGGTCTGCTATGAGGTTAACGTCCAATCACCTTTATGGCTCGATATCCATTGGATATGGAGACCATCAAATCCTACAGTCTGCTTCCCTTCGACTAACACACGGGTTAAAAACAAGTTAACCCCCGCAGTTGACTATGATGTAAATGGTTGAAAATGCGATCGATGGCTAGGAATTAGTATGAAACTTCAACCCTTATTAAAACACCCATAGGCTCCTAACCTCCACAGTTTTGCATTTCACTTTGGCTTGCTTCCCTTTTCCACCAAACTTCCTTCTCACCTCTAGATCGACTTGTTACGAAGTTCAACTTTGCAAACTCCTTTCTCTGCCTAGAAATAGTGTGCCGATAATTTTTTGATTTATTTACTCTACCTTGCAAAAGTACCTTTGTTTCCTTAACACCACTTCGAATTGGAATACATAATACTCTCTATATTATTTCCCTTCTTCCAAATTTCATAATTTGTTCTTTACTTGACCTATACATACATCTATTAAATCCAAACTGGTATCACACGGATTCTACCTAGATGGCAAGTCTTTTGTCACAGTGAAAGACTTTTAGAAATTCAACTTGAATTCATTCATCATGGTTTATCATATAGAAACCATAAATTCCCACTTACGGATTTCTCAACGCATAAAAGGAATGAGACACACAGCCACAATGAATTCAATTTCGTCATTCATTAAACAAATGTACAGATACAAATAAAAACCTATTTACAATCTAACTTTGGCCTAATCTGCCTTTTCATGGTCTATATCAGTGGCCCTTTCTCGTTTCAATGCCTGTAGGCTCACAATCCAACCCTTCTGTCTACTAACTCTCTCATTATCTCTCCCTTTAAGCCTTCAAGGATTACAAAATATACACAAAAGGATTTTGTTAACCAATTTTGGTTCAGATCCTTAATCTTCTCAACTAAATCCTAAGAATATTCTAGTCCTCATGTAGTTCCTAAAATCTCTTCTTTATCCCTTGATGATCTCAACTTTCAATTAATCCTAAGGATCCTCCATAAATCATGAACTACTTTCTAAGATTCACAATATCTCAATCCATACTAATTACTCATCATCAATCATGTTCTCCTACATTTGAGAAAATTTACAAATATCCTTACAATATTTAATTAATTAAAACTCTCGCATCCTATAATTTAATACTTCAGAAACCAACTTCTTTAAAACACAAGACCCCTAAGTCAACTAAAATACAATTAAATTTCTAAGCTAGATGCTCCTGCATCACATTCGAATGGTCTTCTTGGTGTAACCAAATAGGAAACACATTGATGCATAGTGTCCGTGTTGATCTTCTAGTGTGTATTGGTCATCATGCAAATCAACTATCAACTACATGGTCAGCTCCAGTCAGACTTGCTTCTCGTCATCGCCTTGGTGAGTGTGCTGAATGGGTTGAATCACATGTGTGCACACAATGACGTGCATGTTGTTGAATCCGTTGCATTTGATCAAAAACAATTCTAACCATGTCTGCTCTATGCCAGCTAATGGGATGGACCTATAACTTGTACGGATGCAGTTTCATCCATGAGTGGATGTTTCACCCATTAATGTTCCTGTTACTGTTGCAACCCATTCACTTGTTTGTGCAATTCATGTTCTTCCTTGAGTTTCTGCTTCAGCACATGAAAATCCTTCTTTGTTCCATTCTCTATCTTCATGCGATCATGTTGTCACCTCATAGCTTGAGTCCCCAAAGCTCATTTCATCATTAGTGGATCTGCTTGAACTTGGAACTATGTTACGCCTTCGTGTTGTCAACAAAATTCCTCTTGCATTCATTGCATTTGGTACGTTGCCTTCAACTGATGTTCATGATGCTGGTCATGGTGATGCTACTGCCATCATATTTTGATGTCTTTGTCTGTGAACAACTTGATGTCTTCGTGAGTAGGAAAGATCTTAGACACTTGATCGACTTCATCCCTAAGTGTGGTCTAAATGGTATCTTCGAATCCACTCTCTTGGAAACCATTTTACATGTGCTACTAAGAGGCAGATGAACACTTGCAATACTTGGAGACATGGAAACACTCATGGAAAGAAATATATCAGTTGAAAACCAAAATGAAATTGAGAACTACCTTGCAACATACCTATGTGATTGATCATGAAGGTCGCGCAATTTCGGATGGGAGGTTAGGAAACTGAGTGCCAAAATTGCGTAAGGCATAGTTTCAGATGTTGGGAGGCTGACTCACTACTGATACTGTGAAATAAGCAGTGCAGTCTGGTTGTTGACTACTGGAATTGTCCAATGCGCAATTCCATGTAGGAGTGATTGCAGGCTCTGAGACTGCATTGCACAAATTTCTAGGCCAACAGTCATTATCCCTCATAAATGTGAAAAGTAGTAATGGAGGAAAGTTCATAGATAGAAATGTGCATTTCTAGAGAGGAAGACAAAGCCTTCCTTCCTTAGATTGCGCAATTTTGTCTCAATGAAGGTAGAGTCAGGGCCAAGCTTGGCCAAACTCGCTGATGGGAAACTGAAAGCAAATGTGAATGCGAATGCATAGTGATACTGAGTGTAAGAACAAGTAAATGATCATGCATTTAAATAGTGAATGAAAGATTCAGAAAATGAAAAACATGCATGTTTGTGAGGTGAGTTGCTGAATTAGCAACTGTTCATGACAATGATTTTCATGCATGCGACAATAGTGAAATGTTAATGAAAATTGAAACAATGCTAGTATAATCTAGTATGTATGAAAATGACAGAAAGTGGTCATCGAAATCAAGCAGACAACATTCATATGAAGTGAAACACAAAAAGTGCTAGAAATGCAGCACAAGACATGGAAAGCGGGCTTACCCCAAAACAACTGAGTTGAATGTGCCGAAAGCTCCTAGATGTGACTTGGGATGTCAGAGCTGCAAGGTTGATGTGAGGAATGAGTTATGTAACGTACGGTTGATGAGTTTTCATAATATCCATGTTATAACGTGCATGCCACAAATATAAGGAAAGCGACACTTGGTGGGAGGTTTATGAAATGATCCTTGCATGTAACCTCCAACTCCAAAAAATAGATCCCTGAAACAAGCGATAAAATTGCATGCTACCTTGGGAGAAGTAGTCCATGCATGCAAGTCTGTTTTTCTCGGTCTTGGAGGGAACTGGACAACTCAACTGCACATGCAAGAGACTGCTCAAATGATGGTAGAAAATGCCCATTTCTGGCTAGGAGCTGGGATGGATGATCAGAAGATTATTTTTTGGGCAGAGCAGCTGAGTGCTGCCCAGATTTTCCCAAATTTTGGGCTAAGCAACCTAACTGGGAAGGATTTCATAATTTTATGGGTGAAGCTTGCTCATCAGAATTACGCAATTCTGGGGTCTAGCAGGCTACCAGTGAGGATTGAAATTTCTAGAGGGAAGGTTAGTTACCCTCTATATTTGTGCAAATTCTTGAAGGAGGTTCTCAGCCTGTAGTTGGACCAAGTCCGGAGGAACATCTTGTGAGGGTAATGCATCAAGGTTTGATCAACAAGTTGTCTTTCGGCAAGAAAATTATTGGAGCTTGTGTACTTGATGAAGAACTACATGTTGTTGTGAAGGTTGGTAGGGAGGATCCAAAATGAAGCTAAGGAAAAATTTTGGAGGGTGGTTGTAGCCGCTATAATAGAAAGGTATATTGTTTCGATGTTATGTTTTATCTATGACATTGGATGACTAGGTAAGCCTTATGGTATATTGAGAATGTGTCCTTTGCAAATGGCTCATGATTGCATATGAAAGAGATATGGTCTTATGTTTCTTATGATGAAATGATGCACCTGGTATTGAATATTTTTATCATGTTGATCTTCTTGATTCTATAAGGCTAATTATTACTGATCTTTGATATAGTGGCGTAACTTGGTGTTTGACTAAGATCTATTGTTCTTGGAGATCCTGATTCTGTGAAGAAGGCTAGTACCTTGACTCTACTAAATGATACGCTTGACACTTGACAAGTAGAAGACATGGTGGATCTCTTATAGAAGGTTACTTCATTGGTATTGATAATGCTTGTGATAAGCATGATAAAAGTATGTTGACACTCTTATTGTTTATGTAAAGTTTTATTGAATGACCTGACTTGGTCCTGTGGTAACTTTTATGATAGAACTACGAGTTTGACACTCTAGATCTCTTATTTACCATGGTCATGTCTTTGAAATTAATTATGGCATATGGTGAAACTGAATGCCGTAACTTAATGGATTGACTTGATATTGTTTTCATGATATTTGAACTATGTCGTCACACCTATACATTGTTCCTATCATGTGAATCTAACCTTTGATGAAAGATTGATTTCATGATATGATGTAGTAGCTGAAGTGGTGAGCATGATATGGCCATGATGGATATATTTTTGATTTTACGATCTAACAGATATATTGTTGCATGACTCTAGTAAATACATGTTTGATGAAATGAAAGAAGTCGAATGTAGTAGATTCCCAAACAGAGGGAGAATCTCTTCTCAAGATTCTTACTCATTACTATTTGCATTATGTATTGTTGGAATATGATTTATGTGCATCTGACATTATTGATTTGTAGCAAGGCCTCATATCGAAACCTGTATAGAAATTAGGGTTTCTGATCTAGACACCGACATAGAAATGGGAATACTTGTCCTTGGGTGCACGCACGCTAAGGCCTAGGTAGCATCCATGCATCTAAAGTTGCTCCCATGCTAACTTGAATGGAGAGACCATAGATTTGACTATTGTTTACCATCATCTGAATAGTTATGAATTTGTTTGAACTCTAAATCAAGATTTTCACTTGAAGGATGGAAGTTCTACATATAAGTATCAGATACACGAAATATTTGAAAGAAGGGAAGTTTGAATTTTTGCAGGTGACCATGACATAAATATAGTTATTTCATTATGTTTGAAGTTTCTACTACAAGAGTTTGACATATTTTGGTTGATTGATATATATGAGTTGTATGATGTCTCATGATGACCTACATCTTTGACTCAATTATTGAGATGTGCCTTGGAATATAGGTCTATCTATGATAGAAAATTTGGATATAAACATGATGTCTACTATTTTGAATCGACAACTGATGATTTTCCTTAATGATATATGAGCATAGTGACTTCCTATGACTTGTATTATGGGAATGACTTGATTGATATTGTGTGGTTGATGACAACCTACTAGCATGTTGATAGATCATGACGTGACTTGATGAAAACCCTACCTGTCATTTGGTTCATAGAATTGACACTCAGGTATTCATGACTTTTGATATTAGTATTGATTTAGTTTCTAAACTTTTATGAATTTATTTAGATTTGATTGCACAATAAGGATTTATGAAAGGTTAATATTTTGGTAAATTGTTATGGTTACAGTGAGCATTGCATGAAGGAATCTCCCCTGATCCAGATATGTCTGCATGGATAGGTATCTGATGAATATGGAGGATGTGTTGATCTAGGCCTTACCCTATAAGTATTCTAAGGTATGACTTTGATTTTGATTTTGGTTTTTATTTAATAACGATCTATTATTGTTACATAAAGAGCCTATAATGATATAAGTAAGAGGGAGATGGATTCTGAATCTCGTAATGATGTATCATGGCACGATGAATCGATTTCTGAAGTTGCGAAAATATAAAATATAATGTGAAACTATTAAAGAAGAATTGAGAAGTGGACATGTAAATCCTTGGACATTCTAATTTGAAGTTAAAGATATTGTTGGACTTCAAATGTCATCCAATAGTTGATTTAAGCATTCATGTTCTGTTTTTAACATCCATCTATCTATCTGATGTGCATAGAACCTGAATAAGTTCATGATTGATCCACTTCATACGCATTCCATTGCCTCCAAGAATCCTTCGAGATGTTTTCATGATATTATCTACTCTTCATTTGAGATATCCTTATCATATATGACTGTATGGAGATGCTGATGTTGATAATTCATGAGCACATCTGAGTTTTTCCTTAGTATGAGATAATACATGATGAGAGGTCTACGACACAACCGAGGTTGAGTGTGATGTTTCTAGCATGACTAGCTATGAGAATATTAAAGAAGCTCCTTAGAGAGTTATATGAGCATGATCTGGATATGACATGGACACATTCGGATAATAAAGAGTGGGATTCAGTTGGAAAAAAATCCCATATATACATATATATAGTTGGGACCATGATACTCTCATAAATTGAGACAATGTAGTTGTGTGAGACAAGATTAGGCTTGTGGTGGGCACCTCCTTAAGAGGGAGGATGATTATGGTATACTTTTATGATTTATATGATTATTTATGCTCTAACATGATACTCAATTGATTTCATGTATAAACAAGTGACAACTGCTACTGATAGATTATGATTACTTAATGCAAGTATGATGATATGAGTATGAGGAGAGAAACGTTGATCGGGGACATTGAGCCAACTCTTGCTACACTGTCTGAGCTCCCAGGGTGAGGAATCGAGATGGAGGGCTCTTGGGGTTGAGGGAACTCTGGACAATAGGGGGTTACCCTTATCTGTTACCCATAAGGTTGGAGTAGTAGCTCATCTACCTTGGTCTTTGTAGAGTATACCCAAATTGAAATCCTACCCACAAGTTCGGCTTTTTGGGAGACCACACCTCATCTGGCCAATGATTCAAGAGCTTACTTGGGGGTGTACAACCCAAGGTGATTATGATGTAGGTGTTATATGACTTAACTATTCAGGGCCATTGATGGGAATATCAGTAGACAATAGGATGGGCTAAGTAGTATCTCCCTTATATCACCTATGACTCGATATGGGTTTGTAGTAGTATCTTAATCTGAATTGGATCATTTTATTGTTTGGCATCCATCTCGATGCATTTGGAGTGGAAAAAGTTGAGCAATCAGCTCACAGGATTGTTTTTATCAACAGGATCAAATTTGGAAAAATAGGGTCTGAAACCTTCCTGGAGTGTTTTGAAGCATCAAATCATGTTTTTTTTGGGGTAAAAATTTTCTTCTTAACCGCAACACTTTTTCTCTTCAACACATAGAATCCTTTCCAAAAACGCAAGAATCACGTCAATTAGAGACCGTATGCAAAAGTTATGCCAGTCAGAAGTTGACCTTCCTGTTTTCATAGCTATAGATCAGGAGGATGTCGTGTCAACCCCCATTATTAATGGAAAATGGGATAGCCACGTGTTTTTGATGTAGCATAATCTAGAAGAGTCTATTTTGTAACTCTAGTTAAGATTTGTTGTAGGCAAACTTAACCACTAGTAGGCTACCAAGTTGTGTTATAACATGGCCACTAGGAGGAAGAGGCATTCCATTCTTTCGAGAGAATCTGTTCCATAGATGAGAAAAGATAGCTAGGAGAGATAGGAGGTAGAGAAAACAAAGAGGATCTATGCACTGTGGCAACCCATTGTCCACAGACATTACTTCTTTGTACTTGTAACCATATTTCTAGACAAAGAAAGAGAGCGAAGTGACCTCACTTTCCAGCTGGGTTTTCTTTGAAAGGGTTTCCCAGAGAGGATATCTTGTTTATTATGTGTGTGTGAGCTTATTTTTTTGTCCTCTAATTTTCTTATTGATATAATTTTACATGCATGCACTAATTACAACTAATTTTATGGATATAGAAATTAAATAAAACTATAATAGTGTAGAATCTCATATATTTAATATAATATTACCAGATTCATTGCGATGAATTGTACAGTGGAATATTCATGGAATTTTATGGATCATTTGGTATTAGAGAGTGTTTCTTTGAGGTGTTTTGTGGATATTTCAAGGATTTATATCGGAAACACCGAAAAAGGTAAAACCTAATCATGGGCGACGAATCTGTAAATGAAGCTCATGATCCTGCAAAGGTGAGGTTTTTACGGCTTGAAGAACAAGTAACAGATATAAATCGCAATGTAAACATCTTCATGGAAGCCCTAAGAAATACATTGGGGATATTTGGAGAATAAGGGGGTTAGAATGCAAAGGGAAAATCAGAAGGGAGATCAGGAGATCAAGAAGACTAATATAACCAACCGAAGAAGGAACCCAAAAAATATCAACCTAGTTTGAGTGTCGTTCTAGCATATCAGAGAAGCACTAGTTCTAGCATTACTAGACTTGGAATGACCCTTTAAAGTGGAGACATATTCGAGTGGGCATGTTATGGGAGTTGTCTTGATCCAAGGAGGAAAGCTTGTTTGTTACCATTCTAAAGTATTTTATGTGGCAGTTATTAACTACCCTACCTACGATAAGGAGCTCTATGCCATGGTGTAAGCTATGAAGAAGTGGAAGAACTATCTAATGGGAAAGGAGAAAATAATCCACACGGATCATTGGCTGTTAAAGTGCTTGCAAGCCTACAATAAGCTACAACAGACCAAGAATTACAAGTGGATGGGATTTTTATAGTAGTTTCATTTGGTGATCAAGTATAAGAAGGGCATCACAAACAAGTTGGCTGATATGCTTTCAACGCCACCCACATCAAATATAAAATATTTGTGGACTCTTATGCACATGGATCCATTCACCCATGATGCATACATAAAATCATATTCAGAAGATGAGGACGTCAAGGAGGTGTATCAACAGTTGCAGAGTCAGAGTCATGTGCACAATGGCGACAACATCGTTGACTACCATCTCTAGGAAGGGTTACTCTATAGATTAGATAAACTATGTGTTCCTAAATTTGAGTGTTTGCAGCTGATTAGAGAGGCTCACACCTCTAAGGTTGCAAGCTACGTTTTGTGTAGGGAAGACTATAGCTAACTTGCATAGATATGTGTAGTGGCCCAAGATGCAAGAACAAGTAGATAGGTTCATAAGAGGATGCATTCTATGTTGTACCAACAAGCCTAGAAACAGGAAACAAGGCATGTATCATCCCTTACCTATACCTACTCATCCTTTGAAAAGTATTTCCATGGGCTTTTTTAGAGGTTTACCAACAACCGGGAAGGGACATGACTACCTGTTTGTGGTAGTTGACATGTTCATAAAGATGTGTGTTCTAATGCCTTATAAAAATATCATCAGCGGACAAGAAGAAGCAAAAATGTCAGGTCTGGGTACACTTTGGGATACAAAGGAGCATCATTTCTGACAGGGATAAAAGATTTATGAGTGCATTCTGGATTAAATTGTGGGAGAAGATGGACATGAAATTGAAGAGATCTACAACATTCCATCCACAGATAGATCAAAAGACAGAAGTCATAAAAAGGAATTTGGTGCAGCTTCTAAGGGGTTACAACCAGAAGCATCTGAAGACCTAGGATGAAAAATCTAGTATATATACAACATTATCATAATAGAGCAGTCCAGACTTCTATAGGAATGTCCCAATTTGAAACTTGTTTTGGATATTTTCCACCATCACCTTTGGATATTGCATATGGGCAGCAAGGACGATGAAGGAATACATTACAATAGATGCTTTGAGGGCTGAAAATTTTATAAAGGAGATCAAGAAGATCCATATACAAGTAAAGGAAATGCTACAGAAGTCATAAATGCTACAGAAGTCATAGATGAAGTATAATTCCATACATTATCAGCACATAACAAATAAATCATTCAATGTGGGAGATAGAGTATGGATATAGTTGCAAAAGGTGAGGTTGCAAGGGCCTGGTAAGAAAATCAAGGCTTTAAGGTATGGTCCTTTTGAGATATTGGAAAAAGTGGGTGACAATTCCTATCAAATCAATTTACCACCATAGATGCACATTTACTCATTTGTAAATGTGAAGAATTTTAAACTCTATGAGCCCTCCATGGTAGATCACGAAGAGGAATAGGTCCTACCTTCAGTGGGGAATTTGGCACCAGATGCTCAGGTAGAGTTGAAAGAAGATACATTTTTGTAAGAGAGGTCCAGAACTACAAGACAGGGGTAGTATGACCTTTGGCATATTCGGTTGAAGGGACAAGTTCTAGGTAAAGCTAAATGGTACAATGGAGAGAAGGTGGAGGAAAATTTTCCTCACCTCATTAAGTAAACTATTTTGGGGACCAAAATCCTCCCAAAATGGGGAGATGTGATCCAAAGTATATCTTTATATTGTTTCTCATCTATCTTGATTCATTTGGATTGGAAAAAGTGGAGGAATTATCTCACGTGATTGTTTTTACTGATGGGACCCAGTTGGGAAAAGTGGGGTCTGAAACCTCCCAGGAGCGTTTTGATGCATCAAACAAATCTTTTTGGGGGTAAAACATTATCGCTTGAGTGCCACACCTTTTCATGCTATTCTACACACAAAAATATTTCCAACTACGTAAGGATCATGTCAATTGGAGTCCGTATTAAAAAGTTATGCCACTCAGAAGTTGACATTCCTGTTTTCACACCTATAGTTCAGGAGGATGCCACATCTACCCCCATTATTCATGGAAAAGGGGAGAGCCACGTGTTTATGATGTATAATTCTCTAGAATATTCTATTTTGTAACTCTAGTTAAGAGTTGATGTCGTCAAACTTAACCACTAGTAGGCTATTGGGCTATCTTATAACTAGGCGACCATGAAGAAGAAGCATTCCTTTCTTTCGAGAGAATTTGTTCCATAGATGAGAAAAACTAGACAGGAGAGACAGGAGGTAGAGCAAACATAGAGGATATGTGCACTGTATCGACCCATGGGCCACAAGCATTACTTCTTTTTACCTGCAACCATATTTCTAGAGAGAGAAAGAGAGCGAAGAAACCTCAGCTTCCAACAGGGTTTTCTCCAGAAAGGGTTTCCCAAAGATAATATCTTGTGTATTATGTGTGTGTGATATTATTTTTTCATTTTCTACATTTCTGTTGGATTTACTCATGCCTGCACTAATTACAATTAATTTATAGATATAGAAATTAAATAAAACTATAACAGTGTAGAATATCATATTTTAATTTAGTATTATCAGATCTGTTGTGATGAATTATCAAGTGGAATATCCATGACAATTTATGGATCATATCTCCCCCATGAGATTTTGGGTTGCGTAGAATCTCCCCGATGAAATTTCTAGGTTGTAGCCTAATGGTATCTCTGAGTAGTAGCCCGATGACATTTCCAGCTAGTAGCCTAATGGTATTCTTGGGTAGTAGCCAAATGACATTTACAAGTAGTAGCCCAATGACATTTCGGGTACTACCTTATTATCACCATAAAAGTTTTTTTTTTTAAACCTGAACAAGTTTACATTGTTCCTAATCATCGCCTTAGATAAGTGTCAAGTAATTTTATGTTTTTATGGGTAGTTGATAGGTTAAGAGTCTCATTTTCATATATAAATAAAGTTAAATCAGCCTTATTCCATGTCTTAGATGTCTCACATGCTGTTTAGAACCCATACCTTTAACCATTTTGAATTTTTTTTGGAATTAATCCCGAAACCACGTTTTGTAGCACAGACAGTGTAAAAGGTTTGTTTTGTGCTATGAAAATGCTTCTCTTTCTATAGCAATGTTCCCCAAAAATACAGTAAGCACACTACGAAAGCGCAGATTTGTAGGAAGTCTTATCAAAATGCCAATTTGTTCAAATACAGTTAATCCTTCATTATTAGTTGTCAACGAGGAGTCAGTTCTTAAGCATGCAGCCATCCAAATTCATCATTTCAAATTTAGGGGTCATCATGATAGGTAATTTCAAAGTCGAAAGGGCTGGCTAGTTTCTTATTGCACTTTTCATGCAAACCTTCAAACATACCATTTTCAACTGGTAAGATTATGGTAATTCCTTACCAAAGTTTCTCTCATCTATAATTCAAGTGAGGTTGATTACCTTTAACAAGTGAGGTTTATTTATTACAAGAAATTATAGGTAAAGATGACAGAAGAAAGGAAGAAACACAGGTTTGGTCATTGTTTAAGAATAGAGCCTGAAAGCACTGAAGTCTTGGCCAGATATAAATCAGTAATGGAAGCCTTCAAGGAAATAGGGTGTTGGAAATTTTGTGAAAAATTGCAGGGAGGACACACTCAGTTGAAAAAGGAGTTTACACTACATTTCACTAGCTCAGACATGAAAATTGGAATCCTAAACTTGCCAATTACTCTTGAGATCATAGCTTTGGTGATAGAGATTCCTAGGGGACATGATAGGCGGTTCAAAAACTTCAGATTTGACATCGAACCATGTAAAGTGTTTCTAAAGCTAGAGTTTGTAGAAACAGACTTAACCAAGGAAATTCCAAGGAACTACATCAAAGACATCTATGCCAACTTTCTCTTCAACATTCAAAGGTATTTTACCTATGAGGGAAGATATCATAAAGTATATTCATATCATTTTAAACTCCTGTTGCATTTTACTGGTATGATTTCTTTAGATTTTCCTTTCTTCCTGTATCGAAGTATAGCTAAGATGGAAGATAAAGTGCAAATGAAATCTCAAGGATATGAAACTTCCCTTTTTCATCATGGTCTAATTAAACTGATAGTTTTACATGAACTCAAAAGGATCAATAGAGAATGGTCTTCATTTTTCTTCTTATGTGGTTTTGGAGTGGAAAATCAAGATACAGGCATTAACCCTAAGGCTAAAGAAACTCCATTAGCAGAAACTAGTAAGCCTGTAATTACCAGGTCAAAAATATTTGTTAAGTTGAAACCTAGAAAGCAAGTGAAAGAGAAAGTGAGTAAAATATCAGTGGTTATTCTTGAGACTCCTAAATATAGAAAGGAAAAGATAGCTGAAGTTAAAGAAATGACACAAGAATAGTCAGCTAACAAACCAGCTCAAAGGAGATTGACTAGAAGTCAAATTACAAAGGAGAAGGGTAAATTAGTGATCTTGGAAAAACGTCCAGGCTTGAAGGGTAATTTAAATGATATTTTAAAAGCCATTGATATTGTAGAATCCCCTTTGGTGTAGGTAGATTTCATAAAATTTGATGAAGGAAAATCGAAGAAGATGAAATCTTCTAAGAAACTGTAATTTGAGGATGACGTTACAAAATTTGTGTTCAAGCCCAGAAAGCCCTTAACCAGGCAATATAAAAAGATTCCAGAGTCCAATATTGAATTAGGGAAAACAGAAGAAGCTTCCACTGTTCAAGAAGAGTTGATAGACCTTTCATCACCAACACCTGAAGGTGACAAAAACAAAGTTTTTCCACTCAAACAGAGAAAACCAATTATGAAGAAATGGAAGAAAGGTTAAGAGAAGCTAATAAGGCATGCCGAGAGTAATAAGGCATGACAGCAATAAGGCATGCTACTAAGAAGACAAAATTCAAAAGGATAAAGGCTCTTTGGGATGTTGAAAAAGTTTCCAGACCAGAAATAGTTAACAGTGAAACTCAACACTTTACTTGGACTGTTCCTACAATTAAAGAAGCCAGATTTGTAAGGATGATGAATGTTCAGTTGAGAGCTACTAATAGGAGACTGAAGAGACAGGTTGGAGGCCTAGAAATAAAGTTAACAAAATTTGAAGAAAGGATACAGCAATAATGAAACAGGGTGATGAAAAAGGGCAGTAAAGTATATATCTTAAATCAGTTTTGGTATTAAAAAGAAGGTCATTTGTGAAGAAGAACATCTTATAAGGTTAATTTTTTTTCTTATTTTTGGTGATCATATTAGTCTTTATGAAAATTTTGGAAATCCCCAAAGTGCACATTTTTTAAAACTATGTTGAAAAAAGAGCATACACGACAGTTTCGTAGCGCACTACGAAGCTGATGAGGTGAAATTTTAACACTTTATAGATGTATTTTGAAGGTAAGTTCTGATAAGTTTCAAGTTTTGATGTTGCTGGTCGATATATGAAGATCATAAACAAATTTTTATATGGCAGAGATGCAGAAAGAATGGTTCAAATAAGTATTTCACAAGTGATATAAAAGTTGTGCTACGAAAACAGACTCTTTTCATAGCACAATCATGTTTCATCATCTTATCCATCTGTTCGAGGTTCCCTTTTTTTCACAGGTGGAAAACAAAAGTTTTAATGGATTTATAACACATGCCACATATATGAAACAATCATCAATGCCAGAATAACTCCTCGAAGATAAGCATAAAGGGTTAAGGGCTTAAAAGGAGGAACTCTGTCTCCTTGTTTTTAGGATAGTTGGGTCATGAATCAGTAGCATTTGCAATAATGCTGGAGACATCATAAAGCTTGAAGACATGGATTAACAACTGTTAAAGAATGTATTTAAGTCATAGATAAGGTTTTTGAAACATGTTTTAGGAGTTTCACTCCTATTTCTATTAGGACTCCTAAAGACAGTTAGTTGTCAATTTGTAATTAAGAAGTTTGTTTTATGAATAGATAGGTGTCAATGTTAGAAATTTGAATTCTCTTAAGGATGGATCATAGAATCCAAGGTTGTAAAAACTATATATAAAGCATGAGAATCGAATTCCTCAGGGTTGGTAATTTTATTAGCAAAAGAAAGTCGTGTTATTGTAAGAGAATGTGTTTCTTTCAAACTTAATATAGAGATCAGTTTTACTACTTAAGATTCACAAGGGGTTTATGCGTTTGATGTTTCTATGGAATTTTTCAAGTATTTATTTGCAGTGGAATGAGCTTGTGATGCTCATAATTCATTGGAAAATGCTCTAACTTCCTTCACATGCTTGTAAATTGTGTTTATTCACTATGTTACTGTTTCACTTATAAACCTAAAGTCCAAGTGCCTTGATTTCCATGTTTTGTTGATCATGATGTTTTTTTTGAAGACTATCTTGACTCCATAGCCCAATAGATGTTTCCTAATCTTTGATTCAACCAGTTATTCAATTTTTTCCGCCATCTAATCATTAATAAAAAATATTAAACCTATTCAGAGAGCCCTCTCAGGTTGAGGAGGCTAAGCCTCAACCAAAAGATTGGTTTGAAAGAGTTACTCAGAGTCTACTCGATCAGTAGCCTATTAGGGTCATATTTTGTGATAACATACCTGATGACATTTCTAGGTAGTAGTCTGATCACATATTTCCTGATAGTAGCCCGATGGTGTTTCTCGATAGTAACCCACTGATATATTTTCGGGTAGTAGCTCGCTGACAAATATTTTGGGTAGTAACTTGTTGAATGATATATCAGGTAGTAGTCCACTGATAAAGATTCCAGGTTGTAACCCGATGAAGAGAGGATGGTAGCTTAAGCTCCCATCTTGTAGCAAATTCTTCTTCTTCTAGATTTTATATTATTCAACATATGAGAAGGTAAAATCGAGAAAAGGGAATAAGCAAGACATGTACATTGATGATCCAGGATGACGAGATACTTTAGATGGGACATATGTCATGTTGATCGATGGTCTGATATTTAAAGATGGAATTCTCCCTAGTTGAGATGAGAGTTAAAATATGAAATTATGGTAAAATTCCACTTGGGACTACTCATTTGATGGAGATGATGATGGCCTCAGATCCTCTTTTTGTTGGGTGTGGAGCCTGATTATCTTCTATATTCAAAGGTATCATTGAATTGGAACCCATTTTGTAATGGGGCGGCAATGTCGCCCGTAAAATATTCGCTGCAGGGGAGGTCTGGGGGGCGTGGCTGCGACCTTTGGGAGACCTCCCCTCGAGGAGGGATTTTGGGTAGTGCCCCCGAAACTAAGAACAGATGTAAAATTTCCTTGTAAAATGTTGTAATTTCATAGTCAATCTGGGTTGTTCATTAGGCAGAGATCTAATGGTAGAACTTATGTTTAATTTAGGGTTTTTTGTCCTAGAAGGAAACCCCTCACTATATATCAGGGAATTGTATTGCGCCTATGTATATCTGTATTCTGAGTGAGGAAGAGAGAGGATATTGAGAGTGAAGAGGGAATTACATCGGATCTGTTGTAGGTTGTATCTCTTCAATTTGCTAGATAATATAAAAACAAGGGCTGGTTGTTTCTCCGTGGACGTAGCCCAAACTGGGTGAACCATGTATATCTGTGTCTCTCTATTTTATGTGTTTTCTGTGTTTATGTTTCTGCAATATTTTATGTGTTCCATTGCTCTATAAAATATAATTTTCTAACAACTAGTATTAGAGCTGAAGGTCTATTTGGCTGATAAACTCGTAGGAGAGAAGGGTTCCTAGTTCGAGTGGGAGCAATGGAGGAAGACGGTAGGTTTAGGGTCAAAAAATTTAATAGTCAAAACTACCAACTGTGGAAGATGCAGATGGAATATTATTTGTACTAGAGAGATCTCTTCCAACCATTGAGTGGAAATACAAAGAGGCCGACAAGTATGACAGACATAGAATGGGATATTCTCAACAAAAAATAACTTGGAACAATACGGTTGTGCCTAGCGTCGTTGGTAACATTTAATATTTCAAAGGAAATGACAATAGAGGGTTTAATGTCAAAATTGGCCAAACTATATGAAAAACCCTGAATGTCAAATAAGGTATTCCTTATCAAGCGTTTATTTAATATGAATATGTCAAAAGGTGGATCTGTTGTTGATCATTTAAATGAGTTTAATATAGTTACCAATCAGTTAAGTTCTGTAGGGGTAACTTTTGATGATGAAGTTAGGGCTTTGCTATTTCTGTGCTCATTGCCATAAATTTGGAATGGTTTAGTTATGGCCATTAGTAACTCTGTCCCTAGATCTATTACTTTAAAGTTTGATGATGTTGCCGATGCAATCCTTCGCGAGGAAATGCGAGAAAAAAGCTCCGGTGAAGCATCAGGTAATGATATGACTATAGAGACTAGGGGAAGAAAAATGGAAAGAGGAAAGAGCCCTGAATATCACAGTAAGTTAAGAAAAGGTAGATCCAATTCTAGATCAAGGATAGTGTGCTGGAAATGTGGGAAGAAAGGACACCTGAAGAAATATTGCAAGTCTCGAAAGGGAAAAGAACGAGACGTGCAACAAGAAAATAATCATGAAGCGAATGTAACGAGTGATGTGTTGCAAGATGCTTTGATTCTTTCATTAGAAAATACTATTTATGCCTGGGTGGTATATTGAAGGGCCTCATTCCATGCCACACCTGATAGGAAACATTTTTAAGATTATGTTCAAGGAGATTTTGGATAGGTTATGTTGGGTGATGATAAACCCTGTAAAATCATTGGAAGGGGTACAGTTTTCATAAAACAACAAAATGGAAATAAATGGCTATTGAAGGAGGTAAGGCATGTTCCAGATCTAAAGAAAAATCTGATTTCGACAGGGTAGTTGGGAGGTGAATGTTGCGTAACTACTTTCACAGATAAAATTTGGAAGGTCACTAAAGGATCCCTGGTAATAACAAAAGGAGGAAAGGTTGGTACATTGTATTTATGCAATGGTATTTCTAATTTTGTCAATGCTTTAACCTCTACAAGAGAAGATACGACATTGTGGCATCATAGGCACGCGCACATGAGTGAGAAGGGGATGCAGATTCTTCACTCAAGTAATTTGTTGCCAGGTTTGGAGCATGTTGATTTAAAATTTTGTGAGAATTGTGTTTATGGAAAACAGAAGAGAGCCAGATTCCTTAGAGTTGGGAAAGAAAAGAAGAGTGAAAAATTAGAGCTTGTGGATACAGATGTATGAGGACCTGATTAGGTATCATCTCTTGGTGGATCTCATTATTATGGTACTTCTATTGATGATGCAACCAGAAAAACATGGATTTATTATACTCGAAATAAATCTCATGTATTTGATACTTTTAAGAAATGGAAAGCTTTGGTTGAAAAAGAGACATGAAAAAGGTTGAAGTGTCTCAGATTATAAAATGGAGGTGAATATTGTAGCAAATAGTTTGATAGGTATTGTCCATAGAATGGAATTCACAAAGAGAAGATAGTTCTAGGAACACCACAAGAAAATGGTGTCAGAAAGGATGAACATGACAATCATGGAGCATGCAAGGTGCATGAGATTACATGTAGGATTTACTTTACAATTTTTGGCAGATGTTGTAGATACTGTTTTTTATCTAATAAATAGAGGGCCTTCAAGTTCCTTGGATGGTGGTATTCCAGAGGAGGCTTGGACAGGTAAAAAGGTAAACTACTCTTTTTTAAAGACTTTTGGTTGTGAAGCCTTTGTCCACATTAACAAATAAAATAGAACAAATATTGAGGCAAAATCAAAGAAATGTACCTTGATTGGATATGGTGTTAATGATTTTGGTTATCACTTTTATGACTATGAAAAACACAAAATCATTAGGAGCAGAGATGTCATATTCAATGAAAAGGTTTTGTATAAGGATCAACTGCAAGAAAAGAAACATGAAAAAGAAAACAAAGAATACACAGTGCTTGACGAGATCATAGGGAAAGTGATGGTGCCTGAAAATCATAATGATCAACAACTAGAACAACAACCACAACAACAAAAAGCACCTAAAACACCTGAAAGTGGTGCTATAAGATCTACCAGGATAAGTAGACCCCTCGAATAATACTCTCCTCCATTATATTGTGTACTGTTGACTAATTTTGGTGAACCAGAATGTTATCAAGAAGCAGTGTAGGTAAAACTCGGGAAGAAGTGGGAGCAAGCCATGAAAGAAGAGATGGACTCCTTAGCACATAACCACAGTTGGGACTTAGTCAGGTTTCCTATAGGTAAAACAACATTGCAGAATAAATGGGTTTACAAGTTGAAGGAAGAAGATGGAGGTAGAAAAAGGTATAAAGCTATACTTGCGGTGAAAGGGTTTGCATAGAAAAAGGGTATAGACTTTGATGAGATATTTTCTCCTATTGTTAAAATGACTTCAATTAGAACTATTTTAATTCTAGTGGTTGAAGATTTGCATCTTGAGTAGTTAGATGTAAATACAACCTTTCTCCATGGGGATTTGGTGGAAGAGATATGTATGCAACAGCCACAAGGATATGAGGTAAAAGGGAAGGAGAAACTAGTGTGCAGGGTGAAGAAGAGCTTGTATGGCTTAAAATGGGCTCTAAGGTAGTGGTATCTAAAGTTTGACAGGTTTATGTTTGAACAAGTTTATACTAGATGTCACTCTGATCATTGTGTTTATCTCAAAAGGCAAAATGATGGCAGCTATATTATATTGTTATTGTATGTAGATGACATTCTTGTTGCAGGTTCTAACATGCAGAAAAAAAATGTGTTCAAAAGAAAATTGGAAAACTCATTTGCAATGAAGGATTTGGGTGCTGCAAAACAAATCCTTGGTATGAGAATAACTAGAGTCAGGAAGAATTGCAAATTAACATTGTCTCAAAGTGAGTACATAGAAAAGGTGTTGAAAAGGTTTAATATGCAGAATGCAAAACTAGTTAGTATACATTTGGCTAGCCATTTCAAATTAAGTAAGGAGGAGTGTCCCAAGCCTCAGGAAGAAATGGATCATATGTCTAAAGTTCCATATGCATCAGCAGTTGGAAGCTTAATGTATGCAATGGTCTGCACAAGGCCTGATATTGCACATGCAGTGGGAGTTGTAAGTAGGTACATGAACAATCCAGGAAAAGAACATTGGATGGTAGTGAAGTGTATTCTTAGGTATTTGAGAGGTACCACAAATCAAGCATTATTCTTTGGTGGTTCAAACATTTCTCTACAGGGATATGTTGATGTAGATATGGTGGGTGATAGAGATAACAGGACGAGCACAACAGGGTATGTGTTTACTGTAGGTGGAACAACTATCAGTTGGCTCTCAAAACTGCAAAGTGTTGTTGCACTGTCAACTATAGAAGCATAGTATGTTGCTGCTATAGAGGCTATTAAAGGAATGATTTGGTTACAAAGGTTTCTGGATGAATTAGGTAAGAAGTAAGAGTTGGGCAAGTTATATAGTGACAGCTAAAGTGCCATACATCTTGCAAAGAACTCCGGATTTCATTCCAAGACTAAACATATATAGCTCAAGTACCATTTCATACGGTCAACGTTGGAAGATGGACAATTGAAGCTAGAAAAGATACACACTAGCCAGAATCCTGCAGATATGTTAACAAAAGTTATAACCAGAGAGAAACTGAGAATTTTATTAGTTTCAATTGGTCTTCAAGTATGATGAAGAAGATGAGAAACAGCCAGGTCCAAAGTGGAGTCATTTTCCAGCAAATGAAGCATTGATGGAGTTTCTATAATCAGTCTCCAAGTGGGAGATTGTTAGGTGTGGAGCCTGATTATCTTTTGTATTCAAAGGTATCGCTGCATTTGACCCTAGTTCATAATGGGGCAACAACACCACCCATAAAATATTCGCTGCAGGGGGGTCCAGGGGGTGGCTATGACCTTCAAGAGCCCCCCTTGGAGGGCAGATCGGGGCAGTGCCCCCAAAGCTAAGAATAGATGTAAAATTTCCTTGTAAAATGTTGTAATTTCGTAGTCAATCTGGGTCATTCATTAGGTAGAGATCTGACTGTAGAAGTTATGTTTAATTTAGGATTTTTCAGAATGTAAACTATGCAATTGTAATCTATGCACAATTCACTTGAAAAGTATGCAAATGTAATCTATGCACATTTTTCATTCATATTCCAAAAATGAGAATTCTAATTATGCAAATGTGATCTATGCAAGAGAATTCTCAAACACAAGACGATTCTAATGTGATCTAAGAACCAATCAAGTGCAAGTCGAGAAAATTGGGTGAGAGTTCCAAAGATCATAAAATAAAAACACTCAAAGGCGATTAACACTCATACACAATTTAGCCCCCCCGGCGAATGAGGGGGAAATTTTTTTGCAAAAACACAAGCAAAAAGATGCAAAATTGTGAAAGGACTGAGACAAACCTCCAAGTAATGACCAAAGGAAATCAAATCAAGAATTTCTCAAAAAAGAGACTCAAAACACCCAATTGATGAAAGCTTAAAGCAGGAATGCCAATGAAACAAGCTTAGGTGAAGATTCTTGGCAAGGGACTAATGGATCTGGGCAGTAAAAACTAAGAAAAAGCAAAATCTAAGAGGAAAAAATGCAAAAAATGGAATTTTCTTAAATTTTAGCAGGGGACGCAGGCAACCAGTTACACCAGCTGCGGGCCCGCTCTGTGCACACTGCGAAAGTGCGTCCAGGGACGCACTGTGCAGCACTCAGAGGGTGCGTCCTTCTGAAAAACTCAAGAAAAACCAAAATAAAACTAATCCTAAGCTAACCCACCCAGAGACAAGGTCACAGAGCCAAAACCAGAAAAATAAACCAATTTTCTCAAAGCAAAGTTGACACAAAAGAAAAGACTCTTCTCATCAATGGAATCTATCCCCAGTATGGTCGCCAATTTGTCACACGGAATCGGTCAAGGGTGCGGACACAGCTGACCTTCCTAGAAGTCTAAGACATTCTAATGACAAACAAAACAAACTGGAACTATCCTTCTCTAAACATACATTATGATATGAGAAATCAAGTGTTTCGTTCTTACCTCTGTCCAAACGCTGTTGTAGAAGTCCAAGCTTTGTTGATCCGGATGAGCTCCTCCCGTTCTCCAAAACCTGCAATCACCAACAGTCAAACAATTAAATAGCACCTGATTATAACATAAAACAAAGCATATTCAACATATAGACCAAGGAGTACATGAAATAACCCATTAACAACAAGCTATTGAGAAGAATGGACCAATTTGCATTAAAGGTAATCAAAAGGAACCATTACAACCTGAGCCTTGGTGTTGTGCAAGCTCCTTCCAGGGTCCACAAGAGTTTTCCTCTACTTTGACAAAGCTCACCCACTTCCAAGTAGAATCAAGCAAAGACAATCTCTCCTCACAAGGTTCTAAATGGGAGTCCTAATTCCTGCAGCATTTACCCAAAGAAAATGTATAGCTCCAAGCTTTTCTCCTTCTGGCTCAATGCCTTTATTTATAGTGCTGTAAAGAGGTTATTCAGGTCCACCATCAATGGGATAATCCCCCTCTTTGGGTGGGATAGCTCCCTTATTGATGGGATAAGTTCCTCCTTAATAGGGATACATGAACCAACTGGAGGCGCATCCATTTCATCAAACCGACCTCTAGAATGTTCTAGAAGTAACCACAAGTAACTTTTTTAAGATGAAACTCGCGCATTTTGCCTTTTACAGAAGGACGCACCTGTCCCTTAACATACAGAGCGTCCAAGGACGCAACTTTTGTGAACATTGTGAGCGTCCCCGCAGGTAAGGCTAGAGAGAACCTGCGACCCCAGAGATAAACATATTTTTGACAAGACTTTCTCTCTTTTTTGAGTTTGAGATGGATAGCAGAGGCATAAGACTTGCCTAAGAGGGTAGCATGACTGTTGATTGAGCCATACTAACTGTAAATAGTCATGGTGACATTTTTTAGTGTAACACTAACCCTAGCTAAAAATAAGGGCGAAAGGAGGTAGTTATTGAAGTGAACCAACCTAAAATGTATGGTTTTGGAAACGTTATGAGTTTTTCTAATATTCTCTAAAGGAGAAATGGATGAAATCATTGTGTTCATCTCTTTAATACCTTTCAAATGATATAGATTGTGTTCCAATCCAAATATTGGATTAAAAGATATGGCCATTTAGATCCTTGGCCAATTTAAGTGGTTTCACATCATCGTGCATGCCACATGCCACCAATTTGGTTATCTCAGTCATGTGCCACATTATGGAAAAACAATAGTTTTCAACCCATTCATACTAGGTAATGTATCATCCCATTTCCATGGTCCACATAGGCTAACCAGTGCCATAATGTGTGTGTGTGTGTGTGTGTTTGTGTGAGCCCTTTTGGCCATGCCACCGACCTAGATTGAATTGTAGCAAGTCTCAACCTACTTCCCATTAAGTTGCAAGAGGAAGCCTCCCAAGATTACCTAGGGATACATGCTTTCTGACGAGGCTTTGTCACAACCTTTTCTTATACATAGAATCATAATTTTGTGTAACAAATAACCCCACTATACAAGCCACACTCGCTAGGTCACCTAAGGATTTAGATCCTAAAAGATTCTATCATGTCCTATACTCATAATATCTAGGAAAACATGATCTAGGGTGATGTCAGTACTCCTAAGAACTAAGGTGACATCCTCCTCCTCACTTTTAGGAGAAGAAAGTCAAAATCAAGTGAAGTTTCAATAGTTTATAAGGTATTAATAGGTAAAAATATCACCTCTTCTGGTGGTTCATCAATGCTTCAAAAACTAGAGCTTTATCCCCAAGGCAACTCCTAATGGTTCATCAACTCTCACAAGTACCTAAATGTCTCTTCCCAATGCAATAGGTTCATCAATCTAAAAGCTTCTAGTCGGTTCCTCATTGTTGTAAGAAATCCATTTCTCTCTATAATATATTCACCCATCAAGCCTTTTGTGAGGTTTCTTCAACTCGTTTAATATTTCTAGAGGTTGATAATAGAATTCTAATAGCTTCCCTGTATGTGCTCTCACCTCCTCCCTTGGAGGAAATTTTATTCTAGTGCTCTTCACTGTGTGGAATCTTCTACTATCTATTGAAAATAGCAAGAAGAAATGTTAAAAATAGGATGTATAAATTCTAATTTAATTTTTCCTTCAATTAAATTGTAATTATTTTCTCATGGAAACTTGTAAGAGTTAACTAAGTTAAGTGGAATTAGTTAGCTTAGGAGATTTGGGTTGGAAGTCTATCTGGAGTCATGTAGAGTGGTCCCTAATTTTTAGGGGTCCAAATTTAGTTTATTGGAGTTGTAATTAGATAACTCAGTCTAACTGAGTTATAGTGAGTTAAACTAGTTATAACTGTTGGAGGAATAACCAATTGAGATTAGTGTGTAGGGGAAGTGTACTATCAGTTCTATAATTTTCTGAGTTGTACAAAAGGTGCATGCAATCAGTTGAGGACCTAAGTTTCGATTGCATAGTTATGGATGAGGAATTTCCATATTAAATAGAGGTTAATTCCTCTAGGAATTGCACAAGGAAGTAGGGGCTCCATAGGTAACAAATTTGGCTAAGTTTTTGCTAGAGTGGACTTGTGAGAGAGAGAGTTAGATTACACTTGTGCAGGAATTGTTCAGGAGGAACAATAATTGTATCTTCTTCTTGGATATTCTGGTTAATGCAATATATATAGTTAAGGTTTTTAGTAGTTTATTTCCCTACAGAAATATTGTGTTATGTGCCATTGATATTCTTCCTCCTTTTTCTTATTTTTTCATTGATCATTTTTGGTTTCCTCTGAGAAAAGTATACTAGATTCTTATATCATGTATGCATGAAATTTCCCCCTCTTCTTTTTGTCGACCTGATTTTTCCAGCTTCCAAAATGAACCCATTGTCCATCTTTTTCCCAACTCTATGGAGGTCAACCACCTAGGACAATGCACCCCATGTTGCCTTTACATTTTTGTCATTTTTTTCTTATGGTTTGAGCTATAGGACACATGGGCCTCTAATTCCTCCTTTTAGTTAATTTATGGCTTAGTATTCCCACTTAAACTAGACCTACTATTTAAAACAACCCATTCCTCATGCCTTCTCCCTCCTCAATCAATATGGAATTTGTGTACCTTTCTCTCAGTCTTCTCACTAATTAAAATTTATTTACGATGGGACAAAATATTAATCATGGGATGTCACAACCTCCCTATTAAATTATACTCATATTTTGAGATATGGAAATATCGAGAGAACCTAGAGGTTGATCAATGCATTTGTATCATCACAATTAGTCATAACCCTTGATTATACCCATGGTTGAGTCATAATATAAGATTGGATTTCCATCATTAGGGAACCATGACACACAGATACTACACAGTATTCATCGCAAGGGCATAGCGAGTCATTCAACATGGAAATGTGGTGGTTAAAACATTTGGGTGCAAAATTTGGTATTGGATCCTTAGCTAACTAGTTTTGAACATCTCATAAAACTCTCAAATTGTATGATGGAATGCCACATAATCTCAAGGTGACATAGGAATTATTTTAGGTACTGATACTTTTGGGAAAATTAAGTCATCCTATTCAAAAGTATTAGATCATGCCATGTGGCAAGCTATTTGTTTATAGAATTAGGAATCCATATTTGTATTCGTTGAAGGTTAATTCATGTGAACATACACAGACACACACTAAATAGTTAATTGAGTTGAATTAAAATGCAATATATGTAACTAAACATAAAGCAATTTAATCAGAGCCAACAGATGTCATGGTAGGTTGGGTGGCTCTAATGCTATTTCGGCATTTCTCTAAAGGTGACACTACCGATACTTAACATTAGATAGAAGGTTATGTTGCAAATGAAAGAGAAACTATGTAGAAAAAACTCATTTTTAAAGGGGGATTCGCACCCTGAAGGATATGTTTCGATGCTAAAAGACATTAGTTCTAGTTCCCTTATAGGTTTGATAGGTGGCTGAGGCATTTTTTCCTAAAGTGAATAGATAAAAGGATGGTGTTAATATTAGGTAGTGGATGTGAATAAATTACAATGGATTTTATTTATGGAAGAATAAAAAGTATCCCATGTTAGAGGGATCTAATAAGTGAATAATAAATTGATCTCTCTAGAAGGAAATAGATATGTAATTTTACTAGCTTGAGAACATGAAGATGAAGGTTCATACAATTTAAGTTTAAGAATAAAGGTCATTTTTTCATCTTATATTTAACATATTGTTAAAAAAAATTCGTTTGCACAATAGGAGTGATATAATTATTAATGCATAGGTGTTTGCTGATGTAGAAATCCCTCAAGGATATTCTCGGGATCCTCGACAGACAGTAAGATTAGCTGTATCTTTCACAAAGATACGTGCATATCTATGTTTAACAAATGAATATCAAAGCAAGAATGAAATATTACCTTGAGTCTTTGTGTGGTGTTGCTAGAGAGTGAAATGTAGCAAGGTGGAAGACCTCTGAGCTGGCTCCAGATCAAAACCTGCACATAGAAAAGACAAGCATAATATCATAATATAAAACCTTGATAAACAAATGCATGAACATATAAAAGGTATCTATTTCCATTTAACTAAGCCACTCATGCTAGAAGATATTAGATAAGCATCTAAGAAAGTTATATTAACAACATCACGGAGTGGAAAACAAAAATGCAATTCTATATTGATGTAGAAAGAGTGATTACAACCATCAGTTGCATCACCATTCCCTTATCCCTCCAACTCCTCTCTATATCCCTTCTTAACCTCTTTTGATGCCTTAGTCTGAGACTTTGCTCAACAGTCAAATAGGAAATCTTTTCAAATGGTTTCACCTCTTTCACAATGGCCCAAGCCTTGCATATATAGCATGTAGGGTTAGGGTTTCCAAGTTCCTCATGAGTTCCCTTAGGCAAAAGAAGTGATGTTTCCATGATTTAGTGCGATTTCCTATTTGCATACTCCATTAGCAATTAGTAATTCCCCTAAGCAGGACAAGTTATGATGTTTCCTACTTTTATAAGCTGACGTAGGAGAGAATCTAGGGATATTCTCTGTCAATACGCTCCATTGACCCATAGAAACTAATGTAGGGTCACTAACATTGTTCCCGAGGTATCAAGTAGAGTTACCCTAGGCACTAACATACCCTTAGGCTTGCTAAGAATCTTTATAAAGCATGTTGATGGTGTCTATACAATGTTATCTTGACCACTAGGCCTATGAACTTGGTCAGTCCTTCAGTCATCATGTGTTTGTCCTCTGAGCTGATGAGGAGGTCATTTTCCTATATAATAGATGCCCCCTAAAGTGTGAGATCAGAGGCTACGATGAAGGAAAAAATACTTTATATTTAATTGTCATTTTCTTTGGAAAAAAGAGAGAGAGGATCAGAGCTTCGAGCTATACAAGAAACCTGATACAACACACACACACACACACACACACACACACATATATAAACTAAAATCATGTCCTGAGTTGGGCATTCCCACGCTCAGTAGCTATTTCAGAGTGATTTTCTCAAAAAAGAGATATCGTGATGCTCTCTGCCGATAAGCACAAAGTAGAACCTGTGTCATAATAGGGTCATTTTGATGAGTTGTCTCCAAAAAACAATAATCACAACTTGGGAGAGGAAACAAGGTTGAGTGATGCAAGCCTCTACCCAAGGTCTTGATTTTCACTTCACCGAACAACATAGATCAATACATGTGAATATTGGTGTTGATGTCGAACATGCGCGAAATTGTCTCATTACCAGTCAATAATGGAGATCATTAACAAACACAAGGATGGCCACCAATAATTTTGATGGTCTCCAAGATGAACATTACAATATAGAGAGTGTGAAAAATGTTTTTTTCATCGAACACTCGTAGAATCTTTTAACCAGGAGCCAATAATGAAAATCCCTGATCAAACACAAGGTGACCTACGACTGATGTCAGCAAGTACCAAGGCACTGAAGTGTTTCTGGGTATTCTTCCTAGATAGAGTGCTGAAGTCGATAGGAAGAGACTTGTCGTAAGGTAGGAAATAAGGTGTCCTACATGAGTTGACATGAAACGGGAAAATAATGATTGTTTTTTGAGGAATATTTTAAGCATTGGGTCAAAGTGACAAAGGGCATGATGGTAGGAAATGCTTGATGGTTTTATGAGGGAAGCAAAAGATAAATGTTTTCCCTTGAACATAGAAGGAAAGACAACAATTTTAACCATGCAACACTAGACTCATGAACACCAAAGAGTGTTAGGATACAGAGATGCAAGAACATCAAGGTATATAAGCTAAACTCCTAATATGTAAGATTCGTATTGAGAGGCCATCACAAGGAAGGTTTATCTAAGGGAGTGCCATGTTCAAGGGACTAACCACTACCAAAAAACTCTTTCAAAATATGGAACATAACGCAGTTTTATTTTCCACTTTCCTCATCTGATTAGTTTAGTGAGTCAATACAGGTAAAATCATTGATATTTTCATGTTTTAATAGTTTGAAAAGGACCATAAAAAGAGCAACTCTATGCTATATCTAATTAGTTTAATGAGTCCAGTCAGAAAACTCATCGATATTTTCATGTTTTAAGAGAATGAAAAGCATCGTAAAAAGAGAGACTCTATACCTCATCTATGTAATTTAATGATTCGATATGAGATAACTTGATGGTATTTTCATATTTAGAGTGTCCTAAAAGATTGTAAAGAATGACTCCACGGTGGTCCCTTTGTCATAGTTTTTAACCAAGTGCGACAAAAGTTTAATAGTATACTCGAAATGGTTCCTTTTTCATGAGTTAATATATTGAGTTTGGATAAAGAGAAAGCTATGCTCAATAGTTTTTTGCTTCATTTTGTTATGAGTACGAGGAGACAGAGTAAACTGAATATTCATCGTGAAATTTTAATGAGTCACGTGAAAACAAACACAATTCCTTCATCGAATTTTAACGAGTGAAATGAAGAAAACTTGGGGTATCTTTTTTAGTTTAGTGAGCGAGGAAAACAAGGTAAAAGAACTGCTCATTCCTTCTTCATTGTTTTAAAAAGCCCGAAGAAGGGAAAAACTTTTGGATTTTTTTATTTAAGAGAAAGAAATAATCCAAAAAAGAAAGTGCTCATATCGTCATCGTAAGTGTTTAACGAGCCCAATGAATAAAACTCACTTTTTTTTCGATTTAATGAGAGAGAAAAGTTCCTAAAAATAATACTCGAATCCTCTTCATAAGTTTTTAACGATCCTAAAGAAGGAACCTAGGGTTTTTTCAGTTTAATGAGCGAGAATAAGGTCCCAAAAAATAATGCTCAATCGATCTTTTTCAGTTTAGTGAGCTAGAAAAAGAGGGAAAAAGATTTTCTCTGACCGTCATCATAAGTGTTTAACAAGCTCAACGACGAAAATCTTGGGGATTTTTTAGTTTTAGAGCGAGAAAACATCTTGTAAAAGAAAGCGCCCATATCTTCTTTGTAGTAGTTTAACGAACCCAAAGAAGGAGACTCGAGTTTTTCAGATTAACAGGAAAGGAAAATACCATAAAAAGAATTCTTGATCTTCTTCATGGTAGTTTAACGAGCCCGAAGAAGGAAAATCATGGTTTTTGCAGATTAACAAGCAAGAAAATTACCATAAAAGAAGGCTCAATATTCTTCGTGGTAGTTTTTCAAGCCCGAAGAAGGAGACTCTAGGCTTTTTCGGATTATCGAGCAAGAAAAATACCATAAAAAGAAGGCTCGATTTTTCTTGATCTCATGCTTGAAAATAGAAGGGTCTATTCCATGCATGTCCTCATAAGACCAAGGGAAAACATTGCAGAAGTCCTTAAAAGGGTAGGTGAAGCTCGTAATTTCCCCAGGATTGTGATTGGCTCCAATCTGTATATTTTCCACGGTGCCTATCTTGACTGAAATATCGATGAGCAATGCCTTGGAAATATTTCCCATGTTCCCTCCCGGATCCAAAGTTTGGATAGTCTTATAAGGTGAGGGAATGATTTCACGTGCGTCATAAGATAGGATTTGAATGGGTATCATGTCCAAATAAGATATTGAGACATGATGGTGAGATTCCTCCAAAGTCACTCTTCAAAACACATGATCTCTCGAATAGCTTCATCTGTAGTAGGAATTGATTGAGGAGATCAAGAGAAGGAGCATTTATGGGAGGGGTAGTGGTACCATTAGCCGTGACCAAAGTGACCAGAGATTTAGATACATATTAAATAGCCTTGTAGGTCAATTCAGCTAGTGATAGTGGCATTTGTTCTCTGTAAGTATCAATGTCTAAAGGGGCCAGTAGGATCCAAGAATTGGTTGGTTCGTCAAGAATGGATGAAACCATATTGACTGTCTGTGGAACTATGGGAGGTGGAGGAGGGAAAAAATCAATCAGGGAAGATCCCTTCAATAGACCGGTACTGATACTAACATAAGAGTCAAGTACACCACCCACTAAGGGTACAGAGCTACTGGGTAATGGGGAATAATCAAGGGTGAAAAAGGACAGCTGGTCCAATGTGACTATATTTACATCGAATAGAAATAGGATGATGTGAAAGGTATTAGACACAATGGTAGTCATGGCGTAAGTCCAACTGCAACCCAATAATATATTATAGTCAAGATTTCTATCTACAACTTCGATGTCCACTATTACCATTTTCCCATTCAAGGTGATGGGGTAGCTATCTAGGTAACCTTTCGGGATGAAAGTGTGGCCATTGAAATATTTAAGGGAATTCGATGGCGGGGATAGGGTTGGAGAACCCAAAGTGAGCCAACATGAAGCCGACATGACGCAGGTTGAAGCACCTTCATCAATGACAGTTCTATGTATTCCTTGCCCTTTCGAAGATATTTTCACCTAAAATGAAATCTGGTCTGAAATGGGAGGTTTACATTTGTCCATGTCGAAAGTTGCAAGCATGGAATCCTGAGGGTCGATACCACCAATTGCAAAAACCAAAACTTTCCTTTATGCTAGACATGTTTGTAATACCTCGAGCGTCGACATAGAAAATGATGCTTGTGCCAAATCTTCTACAATACTATAGTTTTGGGTGGCACTTGCAGACGTATTATGCATTGTGCGACGAAGTGCCTCTTTTAGGGGCGAATTACAAGATCAAAATCTGGCCTTTCGATATGAATATTGTTAGGCGGTAGTGAGTTTTGACTCGAGGAGGCTTCCTTGGTATCAACAACTGGAGTTCCATATGATTTGGCTCTAGTTTTTAGATCTACTATTTCAAAGGTGTAAATAGTAGATGGTTCTTCACCAACTGAAGGATGTTGTGAACCACCATTTCCCCCTTGGGAGGGTTGGGGTTGGTTTTAATAATATGCTTCTACTGCTAAGCAGGGAAAGGATTATTTAGGATAATCGAGGTCCTTCCAGTGTCTTTTTTAGAAAAGAAATTTGTGCATTCCTGAAGACGCAGAGAACGATAGGTCATGTCATCTTCCGCACAGATTTTGCAAGGGAATCTAGAGGGTTTATCCTTTCCATCATTAGAGGACGCAACAAACTTCTTCTTTGGGTTGTGCTGCTTTGTTGGCTGCTCTTCAGAAGGAGTGGTATTTTTCTTATTCTTCTTGTTCTTACCAATGGGTTTTTGTGTAGACTGCACAGAGTTTATCATGGTGGTAGGAAGAGTAGTCGATTTAGTAGATGGGTCAACTGACATCTGGGAAATGTGACCATTGATTTGTTTTACAGCAACCATGGAGGTTGTGCCGATAATACCATCAACATGTGCTCTAGGTTACTGAGTAGAGGGAGCATTGGAGTTGCGAGGGGAATTGGTAATTACATCGTATACAGTGCCAAATTGTGAATATATCAAATCTAAGTGCTAGGGACAATGAATGGATTGGTCTTCTATGACCGTACCACCCAAGGAGACATATTTAGCGATTTGGTGGAGTAAATACTTGTAGAACCAATCCGCTAATAGATAGCCTGGGAGGGGAGCCTTGAATAGCCTCTACCTACGTCTCCATTCATGTATATGATCAGATATGTGGGTGGTGGTATCCTTACGTAATGAAGTTAGGAGTTCTATCCCAGTTTCACAGTGGATGGGTATCTAGAAGTGCTTTAAGAATCCAATCACTAAAGCGCCGAAGGTATTGACTGATGCCCGTGGTAACTCGATGTACCACTTGGCTTCATTTCCATTAAGGGTGTGGGGAAAGAGACATAGCCGACACTATCATCCACCATGGAGTTAGAAACACACTATAGATGATAAGTGGTGAGTGTGTACCCGAATCCTCCCATTTTTTCCCTTCAAACATCGGGATCTCTGTCAGTGCTTTATGCGGGATTGGTGGCCAAGGTAAGTTATGATAGATGGGGTTATTTGTAAGTTTGTACAAGTTGGGGATATCAAGTGTTGCTAAGAAAGGAAAGGTGTTTGATGCCCTCGAAGCGGACTAAGGCAGTGACATATGACTTGAGGATCCTTGTGATCCTCCCATCGTGTTGTTTCCAATATTATACATAGGTTGCGTGGTATAGTAAGTGCCTTGGGGTATGGTATTGTTTTGTGGGTTTCCATAGAGATTGTTAGGTTGGGGGATGGAAGTGCCCCCAGGATAATGAGTGCCTACTTGAATCATTTGAGGTTGTGAGTAGCATGCCCCTCTAGGTTGACTGGGACCTTGTTGAGGGTTCCTACTCGCCGCATAACTAACCATAGCTCCTTCACTGACATAAGGATGGTTCATGTCAATCAATAACTGACCATGCATACTTGAAAACAAAGGGGGAATTGTGATTCTCCCGGCTGGTATATGAATATTAGGAACAATGCTGCCAAATACCTAAATCTACGAGTTAGAACTACATAATGGATGCCAACCATATTGTTGGTTGAAGGGACTTGTGCTAACCATGCTATATTGAGCACTATAAGGAGCACTATATGTAGCACTTGTCGAAGATCCAGGGGCTGACACAAAAGGGGTAGAACTTGGAATGTACTGGGTGTTACCATAGGGTTTGAACATGGGATAGATGGGATAATGGGGCTCGCCATCAGAGGTGTGGTACTGACTGTTGACTGGGGAGGTAGTGGTGGACCAAAAGTGTCCACAAAATCCCACAACCTATTAGTCGTCGATAGGATGGGTGGAAATTGTCCAACTGAAGATAACGAAGGTACAAATGCAACAGGAACCATGAGTGGTCCCAACAGATTCGTGATCGGAGGATTGTATGGAGGAAGAAATTCTTCAATAAAGAAATCCTCCAATAACCTTGAATCGTGGGATGTTGAAACTGATTATGTGTTAGATCTCGGAGACGAGTTTCCCGAAGATGAGGTATCCACTTCACTGGAGCTCGATGGATCCTCCAGATTGAGTGGGTGATGTGTAGAAATTTCCACTGTAGATCACCTCATAATGCAATGTACTAAATAAAAATACTTGATCTACTTCTACATCAAACTTTGTGAAAGCTTAATCAATTTGAGCAAGATAAAATAGAACACATATAACAGAGAATGAGAAATCAATCACACATGAACACAGAAGAATACTCTGGTGAAAGCCTCAGCTAAAAACCCCGATCTCTGTATTATCATACAAGTGGAAATATCTCTGGATTACAGAAAGATTTAGCTCACAAGCTATCCACCTCTCAATACAATCCCTTGAATAAAATTCACAGACTGAATAGACACAACATATGTCTTACCTTAGTCCTCCAAGCCTCCTATTTGCTTGCACAATTTTTCCTGGGGTCCAATGATACATGTGTGAAGTCTGGCTTCAGACAACTCACTAAACTCATAAATAACTGTGCAATCCTCAAGGAATTAATTCCTTCTGCATGCAAGAGATATCCTCAATGGAATATTCCTACAACTGATATTACATTGTCCCACCATCTGATCTCAACTGGGTCTCTAACATAACTAACATGCATGAGTTATTTATGAGATAATATTTAGTTATCTGAAGTGCGGTAGTTACATGCATGCATGCATTAACTAATTGAACTCACAATCAGTTCCTCCAACCATTAGAACTAATCTACTTAGACTTAACTCAATTAAACTAAGCTAACTAATTACAACTCAAATTAAAACTCATCCTTCTTTCTTTAACTAAGGGGTAAATTACTCAATCAAAGGAATAACTATTGCATGTCCTCACATAGACTTCATGTCTAATTTTCTCCAACTAATTAATTCAAGATGAATTAATTAATTATTTTTCAAACAACTGCCAAGATCAAATTCAAATTTTAATTCTCAATTTTATTTCAGGGACTAACTAAAGTTGGAATGCATCCCAAAATTCTATTTATATCGATGCTATTTTTAGCACTTTTATATTTATCATTTCTTGTTGCTATTTTCAACACTCCCTATCAACAAGAAAGCGATTATCAGTCACACCAATCTTGTCTCTGTGGAACTTGAACTTGCATTTTGACAATGCCTTAGTCAAAATATCTGCATCCTGCTCCTCGATCGAAACATACAACAACAACATGATCCTCTTCACCACACAGTCTCGAAGATGATGGTACTAGATATCTTTGTGATTGGACCTATCATGAAATATTGGATTCTCGAAGAGTTTGATACAACTCTGATTATCACAATAGATCACTGTTGGATCCATCCTCTAACCAAACAATCCCATTAGAATCTTCCACATCCAAATGGCCTCGCATGCTACCTAACTGGTAGAGATGTATTCAACCTCTAATGACTTAAGTGAAACTGACCTATGTTTCGTGCTATACAAGGAAACTACACCTGAACCAAGGTTGAAGATTCCTCCAGAAGTGCTCTTTTGGCCTGATGGACTCCCTGCCCAATCAACATCTGTGAAGCCCTGAAGCTTCACTCCCTCTGTCTGTCTGTACCACAATCCATACTGAGATGTGCCTCTGAGGTATTAGCACATGCTTTGCTACCTTCCAAATAACTTGGTAGGTTGAACCATATCTTGACGCATTTGGTTCACCACAAAGCAAAAATCTGGTGATGTGTTCACTAGATATATCAATGAACCCATAAGTTGCCGATAAATAGTAGCAGCTACTACCTCACCTGAAGTAGCATCCTCCTTCTTCCAGTTACCAGCGAGAGGAGTCTACATGGGCTTGCACTTCTCCATGTAGAATCACTTGAGTATCTCATTGGCATACTTGCCTTGAGACACAAACACTTCCCCGTCCTTCTGCCACACTTCCGTGCCTAGAAAGTAGTGCATAAGACCCATGTATTTCATCTCAAACTCTCTTTCAAGGTCCTCCTTAAAAGACTTGATCAACTGATCATCACTTTTCAAAATCAGATCATCAACATAAAGTACAATGATCAATGGCTTACCTTCTACCATGATGTGGTAAAGGTTCGCATCTACTTCACTCTTTATGAAGCCCAACTCGGTGAAATAGTTGTCGATACGGGTGTACAAAGCACGAGGTGCTTGCTTCAGCCCATACAAAGCTCTCTCAAGTCAACACAAATGTGACTCGCAATCGAAGGTATCAAGTCCTTCTAGCTGCTCAATGTACACCTCTTCCTCAATCTTACCATTGAGGAACCCAGGGCTTCACATCCATCTGATGGATCTTCCAACCCATCTGAGCTGATAGATGAGTAACTTTCTATAGGAGAAAAATTCTCATCGTATTCGATCCCCTCGACCTGTGAGAAACCACGGGCAACAAACCTTGCCTTATGTTTCTCAACACTACCATCAACTGCCTGCTTTACCTTGTAAAGCCACCAGGAACTTACTGCTAACTTTTCCTCCGGTCTTGGGACAACATCCCACACACCATTTCTAATGATATAGTCATACTCCTCTACCACAGCATCAACTCATATTGGTTGCTGCACTTCTTCCTTGAAAGAAGAAGGTTCGGTCGCTACACACTCCACAAGCAGGGTCATGTAACCAGTGTACCACTCGGGTGATCTCCTCTGTCTGCGCTGAGAGGATGGCTATCCCACATTCTCTCTCACATTCACATGGAAATAAATCGATGATCCAAAGATCCTGAAGTGACTCACATCTGGTCGCTTCTCGGAAAAAGCCACCATTGGTGTCTTCATCCCCAGTATATGGTGAAAGCTTTTGTTCTGCAAGTATACTACTATATTGCATGCCTCAGCCCACAAATGAAGTGGTAGGCTTTGGTCATGCAACATCGCTCGAGTTTCTCCCACAATCAATCTATTCTTCCTTTCGTCCACCCCATTCTGCTATGGGTTATGGGTGTTGTCAACCCTGTTTAATTCCTTCTGCTGTGCAAAGTCCTTAAACTATTGGGAGACATACTCTCTACCATTGTCACTTCACAAGGCCCTTATTTCCTTTCTAGATTCTTTCTCTGCCAAGGCTTTGAGCTCACAAAACATTAAGAAGGTCTGATCCTTATTTTTCAGAAGGTAGATCCAACATCTATGAGAAAAATAATTAATAAAAATAACATAGTACTTGTGTTTAGCGATGGAGGCTGTAGAGAATGGTCCACACACATTTGTGTGAACTCGCTCTAGGATTGCTCCAGCTCTACTATCTCGATCCTGAAAGGAATATTTTACATACTTACCCAAGGTGCAACCTTTGCATGTCTCCACTTGCTCCAGTTTTCCCTTGGGTAGTCCGGTAGAAATCTGTTGCATGATCTTCAAGGCCCCATGGTGCAAGTGGACCAATCTTCTATGCCATAGCTCACCAACATCTTGGCTCTGCACCAACTCTACTTTGGAACTCAATGCAACACGGTCGTCTACCTCTAGCTTGTAGAGATTATTCACTCGAATCCCAATTCTCTTGGTCAGTCCAGTGCCGATATGCCTCAGGAATACCTATCCTTTACTAAAGACTACGTCATAGCCTTTATCTTCCAGCATAGCAATGGATACAAGATTCTTCTTTATACCCAGTACATACTTTACATTAGGGTGAGAGGATCTCCATGCTCCCTCTGAAACATTATTGTAGCTTCACCTGAAACACAGTACTTTCCATCATCGCCCATCTTGATGCGCATCTAGAGATCCTTCTCCTCCAAGGTACTGAAAATATTCTTGTTTCCAGACATGTGGAATGAGGCTCTGCTCTCCAAGTACCAAACACATCCAACCATGGATGAAACCATGCATGCGATGAGAGAGAAATCTAATTCGAATTGTGAGGCCACTGCCTCACCATCTGATCCCTTCGAGGATCCCTTCTTTGATTTCTTCTGTGGACAATTCGTAACATAATGGCCCACCTCGTGACAATGAAAGCATCACACTTTCGATCTGTCAAACTTCTTCCCACTATGGGAAGAACTCGATTTGTAATGAGACACCTTCCATTTCCATTTCCTAGCCTTACTCACTAAGCTAGATTTTCTTCATCATCCTGATTTGGTGAAGATGCATCTATGGTGCTTCTTCTTATCTCCTCCTACATCAGATATGACCAAAGTCATTCCCAATCTAGCAGTTTCTCTCTTCCATTTACTGAGTCTTGGTAGCTAAGCTAGCTCTTAGGAAGACCGAGGAGAGCAAGACTCACCATGTCATCATCGACTGTCGTGATCCCTACACTTCCAAGCTCATCCCTGCAGGTGGTGAGCTTGTTCAGATATGTGGAGATCGTGTCACCCTTTTCACAGTTGATTTTTCGAAGCTTGTTTTTCAGTGCCTACTACCTCTAATTGTTGTTGTTCTAATATAGATCCTTCAATGTTTTCAACATTGAAAATGGTGTCTCCTTCCCATGGAGGCTTGAGACAATGTGGTCTCGAACTCCCTCAAGGAGGATTATCCTCACTCTAGCCACAAATTTCTTCCATTCTGCCAATTCTTGGGTATTAGCTATTACAAGCTTGGGGACTTCTTGATCAATGAAGTCCTTCAAACTGTTGTCCTATAATACCACTTCCATGCGATCCTTCCAGGCTATATAATTCGAGATGCCATCAAGGGCATACTCGAGTCTCAAACTGCGAAATTCCATTGGTGAAATTGAGATGTGATAAGAACTTGATCTCTATAATGAGGAACTTCAAACTTCAAACTTCTCCCTTCTTTATATAGTCTTCTTCGATTTGATCACCTATGCTCTAATACCATGTAGAAATTCCAACTATAGATCACTTGATAATGCAATGTACTAAAGCAAAATACTTGATCTACTTCTACAACAAACTTTGCAGAAGCTTAATCAATTTGAGCAAGATCAAATAGAGAACATATAACAGAGAATGAGAAATCAATCACACATGAACACAGAAGAATACTCTGGGGAAAGCCTCAGCTAAAAACCCCAATCTTTGTATTATCATACAAGTGGAAATATCTCTAGATTAAATAAAGCTTTAGCTCACAAGCAATCCATCTCTCTGTACAATCCCTTGAATAAAAATCACTGACTAAATAGACACAACATATGCCTTCCCTTAGTCCTCCAAGTCTCCTATTTCCTTGCACAGTTTTTCCTGGGGTCCAATGATGCCACGTATGTGAAGTGTGGCCTCACACAACTCACTAAACTAAAAAATAACTGCACAATCCTCAAGGAATTAATTCCTTCTGCATGCAAGAGGTATCCTCAATGGAATATTCTTGCAACTAATAGTACATTGTCCCACCATCTAATCTCAACTGGATCTTTGACAGAACTGACATGCATGAGTTATTTATGAGAGAATATCCAGTTACCTGAAGTGCAGTAGTTACATGCATGCATGCATTAACTAACTAAACTCACAATCAGTTCCTCCAACTATTGGAGCTAATCTAACTGGACTTAACTTAGTTAAACTGAGCTAACTAATTACAACTCAAATTACAACTCATCCTTATTTCTTTAACTAAGGGATAAATTCCTCAATCAAAGGAATAATTGTTGCATGTCATCACATAGACTTCATGATTTATTTTCTCCAACTAATTAACTCAAGATGGATTAATTATTTATTTTTCCAACAGCTACTAAGATCAAATTCGAATTTTAATTCTCAATTTTAGTTCAGGGACTAACTAAATTTGGAATGTATCCGGAAATGCTATTTTTAACACTTATATATTTAGCATTTCTTGTTGATATTTTCAACAAGAAGTCCTAAACACAACTATCTAGATTGACAATGAGGGCCAGATGTAGCCACAGTGGCCGATAATTTTTATCATTAAATTTTATAGTGATGTTTATTAAAGTCTCAATGATAACACTCTGGCACTTAAAAAATAAAAAATACACTAAAGAAATCAATCAACAAGCAGATGGAAATGACCCTCTCTGATAAGCACCGATCACTAGAGATGAAACCCAATATCAAAATGAATAACAAAGAGAGCTGGCCAAATGTATAGTTACAATTACTCTTGAGCTTCACCCAAACCTTATATTAAGGGGCCAAGTACTCTCATGAAGATGAGTACCCTCCCAAAAACTGAAGACATAATAGGTTTGTATGTGTTAGGTACCAAGGCAGCCCACCCCAGTCACCTTGTGTTCATCCCTAAAAGTATGGCCACTAAGGATACCTCAAATCATAGACACTACCGAGGGGGACATAGTCATAGACAATACATTGTGTGGGCAAGATACTTGAGTCCCCGACTTAGCTCCGATATCCCTGAAGGGATCCTTGATACACATAGTACCCAAAGGAGATGTAATCAAAGGAGGGGTACCTTCACTTACAATCTGATGTTGTCTCGTATTTAGCTCTGCTTTTACTGGAGTGGTCCTGGATATTATAAGCACAAAAGGATTTCCCTCTTTAATGACACTAGTTTTGGTGTATGATCTTGGGCAGTTAACTGACACTGTCTATCCCAAGATCCTAGCCTAAACTAAATAGTGTTTACTCAAAAAAGTGTTGTTGATTGATTTTATTAGGTATATTTTAAATGTACTTCATTAGAGTCTTTGGTAGGGGTGTTGACGTATGAAATTATATGGGACTCTACTCAAATCATGCAAAAGCAATGCTTGTAAATTTTTGCTTTCGATGAATAAGATGCTTCTACAAAGGGAGAGTCATTCATACATCAAAATATATATATATATATATATATATATATATATATATATATAAAACACTAGCATAACTTACAGAACTTCAATGCTCACTAACAACTATTGAAACCAAATAATCGAGATCTAACTAGCTAAGTAGAAAACAGTAAAAACTTTGTATTTTTTCTTTAATGAAAACAAAAACTTTAAGTAGTAAAGTTATTTTCTCAAAAAAAAGGTTTGTTTAGGACACAAACCAGTCAAATAAGTGTAGCTACAGATCCCTGATAAATCTACAAGTAGATTTTCCAACCCATGAGTTTACAAGGTAAGTTTTTTATCAAGAAATGGTTGACTAACACTTTGTACTATAGGCTATAGAGAGTTAGTTTCAATACTAATGCTCTGTTTGTGAGGGGAAAATGCTTTATAAAGCACCTTTTTCACTAGTAACCTGCGTTCATGAGGAAAAATACTCAAAAAGTTGGTTGTGGAGATCAGATCTAGGGCTGAGCAATGAGAGAAGGGTGTTGTATGGTCATGAGTGGTTGGAAAGGGACTGAATAAGTAAAAGAAAGCTTGGAAGAAAGAGAGTTATAGGAACTTTCTGGGAAAACCAGGAACTAAGTGTAGTCCCTAGTTGAGTCACCAATTCTGCTATAGGGATTAATACATGGGTGTTTGGTGATGTAGAAAACCCTCAAGGATCTTCACGACATCCTCCGGAAGACACTCAGATTAGTCGTATCTGTCACAAAGATACATGCATATCTATGTCTAACAAATGAATATCAATGTGAGAAGGAACTATTACACAAAAATCTGTCACGATGACTGTTTGTAGTCAGTATAGGTCCATCATTTACCATACTGTCCTCCTTATCAAGTCTCATACCTCAGCTCCTCATGTAAAGCTTCAAAAATGAGAGAAAGTCCTCTAAAAAGGCATAAAACTCTAGTTCGCACTTTCTTCCACTACTGCCTGCGGTCCCACACCCCATCTTCATCTTACCTATGAACCTACCTGCTCTGTATCTAAAGGGGTCGGTGCGAACCCCTGTAAAAGTCAAAAGGCGCAAGTCTTACTTCAAAAAACTTACTTTAGGTTAATTCTAGATGATTCTAGAAGGAATTTTGACATGGATTGTTCACTCCTAGGTGGTTCATGCATCCCAAAAGAGGAGGAACTAATCCCTTGATGAGAGGAGTTATCCCTTTGAAGAAGGAGCTTATCCCTTTGAAGGTGGACCTAGTAACTTCCCTCTATTGAACTATAAATTAAGGCATTGGGCTGGTTGCTGGAGGAGGCAGAAGCTGAACATTTCTAAGGGTAAATGTTGGTGAAATTGAGACTCCCTAGTTAAGCTTGAAAGGAGAGATTACATACCTTTTGGCTTCATTGGGAAGTGAGTGAACTTGTCAAAGTAGAGGAAACTTCTTGCTGGACCCTGGGAGGAGCTTGTACAACATCAAGGCACAGGTTGTAAAGTTCTTCTTTGATTTAGTTAATACAATCAATCTCATTTTTCTCAACAAATTGTCTTATGTGATTTGTTTCATAAATTCCTTGATCATTATGATGGATATGCTTTATTATATTGGATTTTCAGGTGCTATTTAATTTGTGTGCTTGTTTGTGTATGCAGGTTCTACATCAAGGAGCTCATTTGGATCAAAGGAGCTTGGCTTCTACAAACTTGCATAGGATCCAAGGTAGGCCTAAACACTTGTTAGCCTCTATTTTAAATTTGCATATTTAGGGAAAGATAGGGTTTGGTTGGTGTGTTTGTCGCTAGATATCTTTAGATACTAGAAGTTCGATCTTGTCCGCAAGAACGACTCATTCCGCGTGACAAAATGGCGACTCCACTGGGGAACTGATTTGTTTGATTTTTCCCTTTGTTTGTACTTTGACCTGAGAAACTGTCTCTTTGTTTCTAGTTTTTGGCTTGATGATTGTGGGATTGGGTAGATCTACTTGATTTTGAATTATTTTTTTATTTTTCATAGTTTTGGGAGAGGATCGCACCCTCTGCTTAAGGCACAATGTGGACTTGTCCGCAATTTTGCTTTGTGCACAGAGCAGGACCGCACTTGTGTAAACTGGGTGCCTGCGTACCCTGTCAAAGTTTTGAAAATTTTCAAATTTTCACTTTTTCATTAGTTTAGAATTTGTTTATAGGTTTTTAGCCACTGCCCAGACCCGCGTGTGACTTGTCAGAAACTTTCCTTGATTTGATTTCATTGGCGTTATGATTTTAGGTGAAATTCATAGAAGTTTTGTGCGTGGGCTTTGATTTTCATCCTGGTCTTGTAGTAGCTCAGAGCTTGAGAGCCTTAGATACCTTAGATTACCTGGGTTTTGACTGGCTTTCTTATGAGTCTGATCATTTGGTAAAGTTTGCCCTTGTTGAGGAATCTCATCTTGTTTTTCTCCTTTGCAAAACTTCGAAAAGCTTGTGTTCAAAGTTTGGATTTCACTTTTAGGAAAGAAAACAACATCTGATTGTCTTTTGACTGATTTGTGATTCTGGACAAATTGGTCCTTAGTTGGATGATATCTAAGTAAAACATCCTTGAAAGCCATTTTTGTAAGATTTTACTTCAATAGCATTTTTCTTTGGTTTTTTATAGATCTCAAAATTAGTTTTGTTAATAGTTTTGAGTGTTTTATTAAAATATAAAAATCTCTTTTGAAGAAAAAGTTTGTTTTGTAGTATTTGAGTTTAGGATAAGAAAAGGGAAATTTTTGTGAAAATAACTAGTTGTCTCGTTTTGAGTGCTTTGGAAAAGACAAAAAATCTTCTTTTAATTTCGTTGTTAAGGAAAGGTTTGTGTTTACAAATTTTTTCATTCTCAAACTTTCTCTTAGCTAGAAGTTCATCGAAGGGAAAGGATCATTTTTCATCTTAAGTGCATACTTTTTTAGTGATTTCGAGTCGAGTCTTTACACCAAAAGTTTCATCTCCGCCACCTATTGACTTAAAGAAAAACTAATAAAATTAATGCTTAAAGTAAAATCAACTTAGTAATCTTTTATTTCTTAGGGCTCTTTATCACCAACTAGCTTAGGCTAGTGTCTTGGAATAGGTTTTAGTTAACACTCCAAGACAGTAAAACAAACAAGTAGCTTATCTTGCGGTAGGATTAAATCCAATTGTTACATCTATGCTCTGGGAAAGCTCCTCTTAAAGGAGAAGCATGAGATCATGTCCGAACCAGTGAGGGGATCAATCCTCCTTCATTAGGAACGACACCAGATATTCACATATTAAAAACGGTAAACCTCAGATTAACCATTGTCAAGGAGCCTGGGGTCACTTGTTGGTAAACCTTGGATTATGTCACGGAGCCTTCAAGGGGATTGAGCTTGTTACTCTACCCTTGCGTGCGTATCGGATTGTAGATTGTTCCCCCAGGTATATTTGTTTCCGTTGGTAACCATAGTGACCATAATCTATAGGATTCTTCCTAAGGTGATGTTGGAGGGAACATCCCTCTGTACCTGGAGCAGATGTCGGCTAGACTCACTTGGATTTTTTGGGGGGTTCTCTTCACTCGAGACAGTTTTGTGGAGGAACTTGTGCCAATCTATTCATTAAGCAGGTTGTCTGGGTAACTGTTCCAACCACCATTTCTGTATTGGATTCTACGACATTGGATTTCATCACCAGCTAGTGTTTTCAGTACGGAAAGTTACTGTTTGTGAGTGGTTTGACTCCTTAGATTCTTTAGGCTTGTGTTTCAAAATTGTTTGGTTCTTTAGAGGCTTTAGGTGGTTTTCATTGAGATTTTACTTTGTTTGTGTGTGAAGTAGTTAAAATTTTTTAATCGTGGTTGAATTACCGAGAAAGTCCTGTCAACTTCGAGGCCAACCTCCTGAGTTTTCACCAAGCCAGCTAGAAGGGCTACGAGCCCTTGTTACTCCTAGTGATAGTAGAGTAGGGTCACCTGAAGAAGGAGAGTCTTATTTGGTGGTACATCCTGATTACCAAGCCTTAGTAGCAGATTATAGCCAGCATCCTATTTCATTTTCCGAAGTTACTGGTAGTTTTTCATCTACTAGCGAGTTTGTCGAGGAACCTGAAATATCTGAACCGGAAACTGAAACTCTTGCTACACCAACATCAGGGTTAGCCTCTCCAGCTTCTAGTGGTCCTGATTCACCCAGGGTAGAAAGCATTATTACCCAAAATCTTCCTTCTGGATTAATTGCCATCGAAGAACTTGTTACACCAGAGGAGGAAGGTATCTCTATCCTTGAAGGTCAACCAGCTATAGAACTTAGAGAGCGTGAATCTATATTTTACAGTCCACCTAGGAGTGACGCTTGGTATCTTTGATTGATAAATTTTTTGGAAAACCCAGGTCTAAGTTTTTCACAACCTCGTATTCCTTTTCACCCAACACCTAGAGGTTATTATCCTGTGTTAAATATGTCGAGATAGTTGTCGATGTTTTCTCAATCTCCAGAAACTTTTTTACATGGCGGTCCTTCTATTCCCTTTGGGTTTCAGTCTCTTACTAGTACTTTTTCGGGAGCATCTCCTCAATCTAGTCAACAAGGGTTATTAACTGGAAATAACGAAACTAAACCGTTGAGTTTAGAAGACATTCTTATGATGTCAGGTACCGTTCCTACTCCGCAACCTCAAGGTGGCCAGTTACCACCTAGGGGGCAGCCTCAAGGTCCTCAAATATTTCTTGGGGGGCAACCTCAAGGTACCCAATTACCGCCTAGGGGGAAACCTCAAGGTCAGTACATACCTACGGGACAGTACATTCCTCAAGGCCAACCCCAGACTCAGTATGTACCTTAAGGTCAACCCCAGTACCAATACATACCTCAAGGTCAGCCTCAGTATCAGTACGTGCCTCAGGGTTATCAACCCCAAGGTCAGTACCCAACCCAAGGTTTCCATCCACCTTCCAGTCAGTCATTTGTTCAAGGAACTGGAAATGTACCTTTAAATTACCAATCCTACCCTCAACCCGGTTATGGTCCTCAATATGCTCAACCTGCTATGGGTCCATACCCCGAAATGACTTTAGTGTGGAATCCATCACAATCTCAACCGGTTTTGCAACCGAATGTGCAGTTGTCATCTCAAACTGGACAACCTTTAGTTTCTGGTTCAATCCAGCAACCTGTCCAGTCTACTATTCAAACTTCTGCATCTTCTGTAGTTTCTCAGCCTGGGCCTAGTACACCTCGTACTCCGCCTCAAATGACTACTGCAACTGTTGCAACATCTGTTCCATCTACCCCACCTACGTCCAGAGTATCTACAGCCCCAGTTTCTACTATTCCTGTGTCAATTCCTCAAGCATCTTTACCTCAGTCTGGACCCACAGTCCAGACTTCGGTTCAAATGCCTGTAGGACAACCTGGTCCAAGTACGGTTGTCACAAGTCAACCTCAATTTACTTATCAACCGTACCAGGGACAGTACCAATACGGTCCCGCTGTGCAACAGCCAGTCTATCAGTATCAACCATACCCTGGGTATACATATCAACAATCTCAACAACCCCAGTATGGTCCGGTTAATCCTGGTTTTCTGGGAGGATATAATATCCCAAATGCAATTCCTATTCCTAGTTATCCTGGATATCCTCCTCCTGGGGCTGGTCTAATGACTCAGAGTTTTAGGGACCCTAATCGTCAGTTACCGTTTATCGCAACTTTGGATTTGCCTGACTTGTCGCACCTTACGAACGATCCAATTAACTATCTTCCATTTTGGACGCCAATGCCGAATAAGTTGCCTAGTGATATTCCCAAGTTTGAAGGTAAACCAGGAGAAGATCCGTCAAATCATGTCATGACCTATCACCTCTGGTGTGCCTCTAATTCCATTTCAGATGATTCAATCCATTTAAGGATTTTTCAATGCACTCTAATTGGTCTTGCAGCCAAGTGGTACATTGAGTTACCACGAGCCACTTTTTATAATTTTAGTCAGTTAGATACTTCGTTTTTAACTCATTTCCAGTCGTTGGTCAGGTATGATAATGGCACGGAGTTATTAACTTCATTAAAATAGTGAACGTCCACTTACATTTCAGATCACATTCATGAATGGAGGCGTCGATGGCGTTTAGTGAAAGTTTTTATCCCGGATCAAATCTTAGTTGAATGGTTTGTAAAATCATTACTACCGAAGATTACTAAAGATGTAGCTAAAGCCGGAGTAGTTACTGAGGAGCAAGTAATTGCTCAAGCATAGTACCTTGACCTAGTTTACACGCAGTCAGGTACGTTACACGAGAAAATCCCCGATCTTCCCAAACAAAATCAAATAGTTGTAGCTCCGTCAGGGTCTCATGCTGCTGGTGGCATGATTGGTACGGTTAATATTAAAAATAAGAAGAAATCTTCCAAGAATTCTTCTCCTATCGTAACCTTACCAGATTCCCCGATAGGAGATTCTTCCACTGATTTTTTTGCCGATATTCATGTTGTAGAGTCATCTTCAGCTAAATCAAAATCCGGTGGTAAGAAGAAAGGGAAGAAGAAAAACAAAGTAGACAAAAAATCAAAAGAGAAACCAAAAAAAACGAAATCTACTGATGAAAAACGCAAACCTGATTATCCTTGTCTTATTTGTGAAGAAGAACATTTTACAAGAGACTGCCCTCATTGTGCAGAGGTTGCAAAAATTGTCAAAGGTTCCCAAACGCCTGCTGTTTTGAAGGATCCTTTTCCTAGTCACGACAGTAAAATGATAGGTTCTTCCTTGAATGCCTCGGAAGAACCCATAATGATGATGTCCCATGTTAGGATTGCGACTCGATCGCAATATTACGGAAGTAAAAGTCCTGTTGGTGGAAAAGAAGCAGAATCTTATAACTCAAACCCATCAACTTCAGCTCCTAGTTCCGATCCGCTACAGATCGAGAAACATAATCCAGACCTAGTAATCAAACCACCCACCAAGGGTATACTTCAAAAGTCTGCTTTCAATCCTCATGGGAGAGCAACTTAGAACTATAAAATTGTTGAAGATTTAGCTATTTCACCTTCGGGAATGTCAGCTTTGGAAGTGCTGCAGTCATGTCCAGCATAGCGCAAATTACTATTGTCAGCTATAGGAGCTGTTGACATTCAGGACTCGAACCTGATAATTTTTGATCTAGAAAATAGTACACCTCGTTTGCCTCATCAAATGGCTTTCTAGATTCCAGTGTTAGTTAAAAACATGCCCTACTATAGGACTGTGCTTGATGAGGGAGCCTTGATGTGTATTATGTCGATCCAGTGTTGGAGATCGCTTGGTTCTCCTACACTTAACCAATCCCCGACCATTCTGAAGGCCTTTGATGGCCGTGGGTTTCATCCTTTCGGCATTCTACAGGATTTGCCTATAGGGGTTGAAGGAAAAACCGTTAATCTAGATGTGGAAGTGGTCGATGCCCCTCTGGATTACAACCTTCTCTTAGGTCATATTTTGTCTTACGCTATTACAGCTGTCATTTCATCGAAGTTCCCTCATAATGGAAAGATCGTAACTATAGATCAGTTGACTTACTTTTCGTCCGACCCAGCCTCTTCTGAAAGTATTCAACATGTCGGTAAAACGACCATCCCTTATAAGGATGTTGGAGTAGGACTCGTTAAAGATTCTGGTTTACTGGGCACTTTTTCTTTTCCTCCTCCTAATGTATCGTCTTCTATAGCAACCATTCATATGATTTCATCAGACACTCTTATTTATGACGATCCTTGGATCGTACCCTCTGAATCTAAAATAGATTCACTCGGTGATGTTATGCCTTTGAGTCCATATGAAATTGCCTATCAGACTGTACAGTCTTTTTCTGACACATCTTCGACTAAAACTGAATTAATGAACGTGGTCCATGACGAATCATTTTTGACATCGAACCTAGATTCAAGAACGTTTTCCGAACCTGTTCATACTGATGAACGAATTTGTGAAATCCTGTGTGCGGATGATCTACCATGGGAAGATCTTCATCATAGATCTTCGTTTTTACCTGAGATCGATCGTTTTGAAAATTATTTTTCATCTATTTTCTCAATCGAATATGTCAAGAAACCTCAGAGTCCAATGAGAAATCCTGATTCTGAGCTAAATTTAGGAAACATTTCTCGAACTAATCTTATTGACATTTCGGTTAAGCCCAGAATTGTTGAAAACATTCATATAGATGCCTCTTGTACAGAAGATGAAATCCAAACATATAAGGCCCTATTCCAAGAATTCCCTGACGTGTTTGCCCGGTCATATGAGGAAATGCCAGGAATCAACCCCGCCATTGTTGTTCATGAGATCAAAACGTCCCCGAATGCTAAACCCGTCCGGCAACGTTTGCGTCAGATTCACCTGCGAAAAGATGTTGCCATTAAAGCAAAAGTTGAAAAATTACTGAAAGCAGGGTTCATTTATCCTATCCCGTTAACGGACTGGGTATCGAACATTGTTCCTATTAATAAAAAACAAGGCACAATAAGAATATGTATCGATTATATGGATATTAATCGAGCCTGTCCAAAAGACAATTACCCAACGCCCTATATCGATCAAATCATTGGTGATTGTGCCGGTAGTGAACTTTTTTCCTTTATGGATGGTTTCTCCGGCTACAATCAAATAAATATTGTACCTGTTGATCAACCAGAAACAACTTTCATCTATCCATGGGGGACGTTTGCTTATTGCAAATTACCTTTTGGACTCAAGAACGTCGGGGCAACTTTTCAACGGGCAATACCTTATGCGTTTCATGAAATCAAGCACATTGTGCAACCTTATCTCGATGATTTACCTGCTCATTCATTACATCGAGTTGATCATCTCATCCATTTACGAGCAATCTTTATGAGGTGTATGCATTGTCGGATTAGTTTGAACCCACATAAGTGTGTTTTCTATATAGAAACGGATCAGTTACTTGGGTTTGTTGTTTCTAAAGTTGGCATTCGAATTGATCCCTAAAAAGTTGAGGCTATCATCAAATTGCCTCCTCCTTTGAGCCTTCGCCAACTCCAAAGTTTGCAAGGGAAAGAAAACTTTTTACGTTGATTCATTCCTCACTACGCCGAGATCAATAAGGGTTTTACCCGGTTGTTGAAGCAGAATACACCATTCTTTTGGGACGAGATAGTTGACAAATCTTTTGATTCTTTAAAACATGCGTTAACCCATGCACTATTGTTGCATCTGCCTAACTACAACCAGGACTACTTCTTATATCTCGCCGCTTCACGTTCCACCATTGGGATGGTCTTAGTTCAGGAAGATGAATCTAGTAGTGAATATGTGATATATTACCTTAGTTGGACCTTAAATCCCACTGAGCTAAAATACTCACATGTGGCGAAATTGGCCCTGGCAGCTGTTCAAGTTGTCCAGTGATTTCGTCATTACATTTTACTACACAAAACTACAGTAATTTCGATTGCAAACCCATGATCTATATTTTAACTAAACAATTGCTAGGGGGCAAGTACTCCAAATGGATTGTCATCCTGTAGGAGTTCGACCTAGAATTTGAAAAGTCTAAGTCAAAGAAATCTTTAGTTCTTGCGGAGTTAATGTGTGACTTCCCGCGTGCCGATACGAAAATAGTGGCAGAGGAACCCATTGCAGATGAATCGTTATTTCTAATCCGCACTTTAGATCCCTGGTATGGAGATATCGTTTATCTCCAAACCCAATCCTTTCGGCCTGATCTTTCAAAATCAGAGCGTCGCAAAATACGATTTCAGTCCCAACAATACAAAATTATTGGAGATACACTTTATCGTTATGGAGTGGACTCTATTTTCTGACGCTGCTTAACTCACGAGGAAGCCGAAAGAGTTCTTAATGACTGTCATTCTCAGGCATGTGGCGGTCATATGTCTGGGTTTGCCACGGCCCAAAAGATATTGTGCGCTGGATATTTTTGGCTGTCTTTGTTTCAAGACTGTATTAATGCGATCCGAAAATGCCACAACTACCAAATGTTTGATCAAAAGATGTGCGCTCCACCTCTATAATTTTCGTCAGTCCTTTTGCAAAACGGGGAATCGATTTTATTACATGTAACCCTCACTCGCCGGGGGGCATGCATACATTATTCTCGCGGTAGATTACTTTACCAAGTGGGCCGAGGCAATGCCTACATTTGAGGCAGACGGAAAAACTGTTGCAATTTTTTTATTCAATCATATAATTGCTAGGTTTGGTGTTCCACAAGCGATTATCACTGATCATGGATGTCATTTTTGAAACATTATGATGACGGAACTTATAGATCAACTTGGTTTGCGTCATGATAGTTCAACACCTTATTATCCACAAGCTAATGGTCTGGTTGAAGCCATCAACAAAGTTCTAGTTGTCATTATCTGACGAATCATTGGGATTCATTGGTCAAATTGGCATAACATGCTATTCTCAGCGCTTTGGGCATATCGAACCACAGTAAAATCGTCAACTGGTTTCACTCCTTTCCAACTAGTTTATGGTTTGGAAGCTGTGCTACCTATTGAATGCGAAATCCCATCATTGTGAATGGCCATCGAATTACTTCTAGCCACCTTTGAAGAGGAGAGACGTTTCTTATACTTAGCTCAGCTAGATGAGAGTCAGTGAGATGTTGCACTAGCAATTGAAGCTCACGCCAAACGTATTAAAGCTCAGTATGATCGAAATGTCACCCCTCGAAATTTTTCGAAGGGAGACCTAGTTTTATTGTATGATTAAGCAAATGATAAATTAGGTGCTAGAAACTTTGTGCCTATGTGGCATGGTCCCTATATTGTTAAGCGAAAACTGGAAAAAGGGGCCTATGAACTGGTAGACTTTGATGGGATCTCTTTAGGTAAACCCAGAAATGGTCTTTACCTGAAGAGATATTATGCGTAAATTTAAATGTGGAGATCTTAGTTAGGTTAATTTTATTTATAGCTAGTGTATTTTAGATTTTAAAGTGTGCTTAGTTTTAGAGAGTGTTTTATCATTATTCCTGCTTATCTTAATTTTACTCTTGATACGGCAGATGTCGACGTCTCTCCAAACATATATTGGTTTCGCTGGTGGTGCTATTCGTAATTTACGGAATATTTCTTCGGCAGCTTGGGTTATCTATTCGCCCTATGATGAGTTGGCATCTATGCATGGGGGCCTCGGTTAAACAACAAACAACATTGCCGAATATAGTGCAGTGATTGAGTTATTATCCAAATCCATATCATTTGGGATTCAGAGTTTGATAGTGAGGTTAGCTTCTGAACTCGTTGTGTTACAGCTTAATAGAGTATATGCCATTAGAAATCCAGTTTTATTAAGATTATTTTTCAGAGTTCATCTCTTGGAACATGAGTTTGATTACATTGAATATCAGCATATTCCAAGATATTTAAACACATTAGCAGATGCAATTGCTTCTCGAATGTTAAATAGACATTTGCAATAAATCAAACAAGTAAATTTAAAAACATTTCATAACATGTTTTGCAAGGTGAGACGGTAATAATGTCATAATATATCATAGTAGTGTGTCAAATATACATCGTCTTCAATCATAGGTTGAAAAATACCTTATGATCGGCAAAAATGATAAGTACAAAAAACAAAATGTCATATGTGTCTACAAAAGCGACCATCCCATCACTGGTGATGATCTCGGTTTGAAACCACCGTACGAGCCACCCTACAAAGAAACCTCCAAAAAGGTCCTGGGACCCCAACGACATAGCACTGTAGCCTGATAGGAATGTCATCTATAGTGGTCTCTAGAATGTCCGCTGCCAGGCGCTCTAGATGGCTCTCCAACTCGGCCAAAGTCTCTGTGGCCTCGTCCTATGGGGCCGGTGCCACTGCAACTGGTTGTCTCCTCTCGTAAGGCCAGAGATTGGATGGATGCCGTGGACCTACATCTGCATTTGAAATTTTACTATCAATTTTGAGACGAAATAAAAACAAAAAATAAATAAATAAATAAATAAATATATATATATATATATATATATATATATATATATATATATATATATATATATATATATATATATATATATATATATATATATGTATATATATATATAGATATATATTAAATTAGAACATGTCAAAAATGATGTTACCTAAATCATCCCATTGCTCTCTTGGTTGAAGAGCCATGTCCGGGTCACCACGAAAATCAACCCCGGCATAAGGAAAATCCTGAATAGCAAATACCCGGTTCTCTAACTAGCGAAAGTACTCAAGAGTGAATCGAACAACTTCCATCCCCTCCTCAGGGTGACGGGCCATAACTACGACCCATCGCATCAATTTGGGCTCTCGAGGAAGCTCAATCTCCATGGTGAGATGCTGAGGGATCAACATCAAAACCCTCTCCAAGCCAAAACTCACAACTAAAGCACCATAACCAAAGGTCTTCAGTTGTCCGTTTTTGGCTCTGGTCAGTTGGCCTTTTATGTTAGCCAACACAGCCTCGCACCAGTTGAAGATGGTGCCTCGAAAGTAATCCACTTCCATCCGCATCTGGGATCTAGTGGCCACATGTAGTGTTGTGCTCCCACAGAGCCTGGTAACTGTGAAAGCAATGACCATAAGTTCAGGACGGGATATGGTCTTGAGATCTATCCCTTTGTCTCTGGTCTAAACATTGCACCACTCTAGCCGAAGTGTTATAGACATTTTTGGGCACTACAACCCCAAGCATAAATTTCCATAAACTAAGGGCTCCTAAGTCCCTAAAGGTGTTGTTCCAACCCATAAAATAATAAGGTCAACTGATTACAGCTTCTCCCAGAAGTTCTCCATGAAAAACTACTCAGAACTAGTCAAAACTGGATCATTTCACTTGCTCCATGGCCAGGGTGCGATGCATCGCACCTTGTACACACGGGAAGTGTGTTGCATTTCAAAAAGCCCTTCTATGAGGTGTGATGGATGGGAAAAGACAAGTGGCGGAGACAATTTGCGAGGTGGATGATCATGGAATCTTCCAGAAACTTCTCCTGAGACACTTACCTCTCAGAATCGCCCAAGGATGAGTAAGAGGTCAATGAGATCTCCAAGTGGCATCAAGAACTATCAGAGAGAAGACACTAATCAAAAACCCAGAGCTGACTCACACCTCTGCAAATATCTATATATAGATCTCTCACCCCAGAGATCCGGAGGTTGGAGGCTGGAATTTTGCATATTGTAAGGAATTGTTGTTGGTTTCTTGAGACAAACATCAGATTGTTGGGTGATCTAAGCTTTGTATGAGGTGAAGAGGGGCTTCCGTGCTAAGAGGTTGATGTTGGGTCAGAACAACTGGTTTAACTCCTCTTGGCTCTTTCTTGTTTATCAATAAAAGCTATTCAAGTTTTCCTCCATGCTCTTGTGTCATTGATGTTTGCTACATTTGTATGGTCAATTTACATCTAATCCTATATTGTTTATCATTATAGATCCATGTCTTTGTATAGTGTTATGCTACTGTGATCTTACAGGTACTTTGTGAAGCTGGGCATGCAAGGGAGCAGGTAGCTAAAGACTATCAAAGAAGAGAGGAATCAAATCAGGAGATTAGCGCAAGACAGAGGTTGGTCTTCCTGTTCCTCTTTATCTATAATTCATAAAGGAAAAACGAAAGTAGCTTGTCTCTGTTTGTTTCTAAGGTAGCTGTCACACCTTAGTGGGATAGAGGAGTTCTATATAGACACTTTTCCCTATAACACGGAGGCTATCGACAGACTGGCCACCTGGCCTAGTCCCGAATAGAGTCAAATGTTCACCTCTCTTAGGCAAACCAGTCAGAAAATAAATGTCTGTCGGCTCCATTTTGAGCTGGTCACCACCAATGTAGAAACACTAATCCTGGATGTTCCATCTGTCTACCAGCCACTGCAAGAAGTCCACTTGAGCCCTCATGCCAGCTATGGCCCAGTATTTGTACAAGCCGCATGCCTTTAATGCACTGATCGAAGTTTGATGATTTATGGTGGCTAAATCCACATCCTCATGCTCTCTTTCATGCCAATCAAGCATGATGAGTAATCTACATGCAGCAAAAAGGCAAATTAGAATTCATAAAATGAAAAATTTTGGTCCATTTTTGAGTTCTTTAGGTTTTCAAAACCATTGCACAGGGTCCACACCCTGCCTTTAGAGACAATGCGTAGGTCCGCACTCTGTCTTAAGGGCAGGTGCGGACCCCCGACTTTTTTTTAACTGCGAAAAAGTCGGAGTCCGCGGGTCCCCAATGTGATACTTGCAGACCCCGGTCCGTGGGTTTTGAAACCAAAAGCCCTCCAAAAAAAAAATTAAAGACCTAAAAATGAATTTTAAACGGATAGAAATGAAGAGTAGGTTGTTGTGGATTACCTGGAGGAGATGGTGTTCGGTTCCGACGGTTGGATTTTCCGCAATCTTCACAGGAAGTTTCTGACCAAAATCCCCTTTTCTCACCTCAATAGTCAAACGGTAAAAATGAATTGGTAAAACCCCTTTTTTTAAGTTTTTTAGATAAATGAATTGTCGATTTGTTTATTTTTCACTGTAGAAAGGTATTTTTCAAAGATTTTTTATCCATTTCAAACATGTATGAGTAATGTTTCTGCTTTTGTACAGGATAAGGGATTTTTCAGGTAAAGTTGATCATTTTCGACGGAAAACACATCAGAGTCACCTTTAAGCTCTTTTTTGACTCCTAAAACATGAAAAGGTTGTCGAGTTTTTCTTTTTAAACTCATTAAAACTGAACTAAAAATACGGTCCCCTTACAACCCTTTTCTAACTGTAAAAACCCGAAAAGATTGCCGGATTTTTGTCGTTTCAAATTCGATATTGGTAATAAAACGATGTGTCCTTGGTCACCTTTTACTTTTTTAGATCAGAGGCACTAATCATGAAAAGTAATCCTTAGTCATAATGATGAAGCGGTTCTCTCAAGTATTATTCTATACTTTTTCAGGCTTGAGAGACACAAATTTACGAAAAAGGACAACCATGGAGTTTTATTAAGTTTTTTCAAACTCCCTAAAATTGAAAAACGCCGGGTTTCTCCTATACTGGACTCGTTAAAATTTAACAGTAAAGGACTTGTTCAATTATAAACAGGAATGGATCACTCCTTCTTAGGGTTCGAATTTAAACTAAGTGGGACTCATCCAAAGGATGAGCTTATAGTCAAGCAAATGTTATCCTCCTCAAGCTTGTCAAAAATAAAGAGGTACTTGCCAGAAATGGTGGGGGAAAAGAGAGAAAAATAATCCTGTTTGTCATACTTTGTCTTAGAAAAACCTTGTAACTACTCTTGAACACGACACTTTTTCATTCACCTGGGTTGGGAAATCCTTTGCCTAATAGTTAATCAAACCATTTGAAAGTCTTCAGCCGGTTTCTGGGTATTAAATTTGGGTCAATTTTCACCAAACCATCTATTGTGTCATTATGTGTTCAAGAGATTCATGCAAATAAGACATTCATCTGCAAAATATCTGTCATCCATCTTGACCATCCCTGAGTTAGTCTTTGCAGCTACATTTCTTCAACTTGATATATGATTTCATGTTGTCTATCGACTTCAACTCATTATATAGAAATATGATCTAGAAATCGTCAGTACCTTGGGATTTTCATGCCTCAATGGCAGGTTTCTTGCCCTCAATGATAGGTTGCATCAATGACCTTCAATCGAAGGACTCCGTGACATGTTCGACATCAACACATCTATTCACATCTCATGGATAGTACTAAGTACTTTGAGAACCATTGACATTAATGATGGTTTCTCTCACACTTGTTAACAGTTTACGTCATTGAATGGTAATCAAGTGGTTTCTACCATGTTCGACTTCAACACATTCATTCACATGGATAGAATCGTATTATTTCAGGAAGTAGAAGTCAAGACCCTGGATCTAGTTTCCACCATCCAAGCTGCGAGGAGTTTTGTATTCATTATATCGTAGACAATTTATAAACAGATGGCTGCGCCCACACTGTGTCTACATGTGTCTATGATTATGATGTATTGCAAGATCATTCCTGTATCAGAGTAGTAGTTAGTTTGCTAGTTAGTTTTGATCTGAGTATGGAAATGCCTACCTCAGCGATGATATGATCTCATATATATATATATTTTGTATTGAATGTTTACAGGTTCCAACCAGGCTCTCCACAAGATAATCCTCGAAATGATAAAGTATTTCACTCTTCCTAGATGATACATGAAACCCTTATCTACTACAGACTTCGCACTTTAGGGGGAAATCTGTTACACAAAAATTTGTCACCATGACTGTTTGCAGTCAGTATGGGTCCATCATTTACCATACTATCCTCCTTATCAAGTCTCATACCTCAGATCCTCATGTCAAGCTTCAAAAATGAGAGAAAGTCCTCTAAAAAAGCATAAAACTCTGGTTCCACACTTTCTTCCACTATTGCTTGCGGTCCCACACCCCATGTTCATCTTACCTTCGGATCTGTCCGCTCTGTATCTAAAGGGGTGGGTGAGGACCCCTGTAAAAGTCAAAAGGTGCAAGTCTTACTTCAAAAAACTTACTTTGGGTTAATTCTAGATGATTCTAGAAGGATTTTTGACGTGGATTGTTCACTCCTAGGTGGTTCATGCATCCCAAAAGAGGAGGAACTAATCCCTTGATGAGAGGAGTTATCCCTTTGAAGAAGGAGCTTATCCCTTTGAAGGTGGACCTAGTAACTTCCCTCTATTGCACTATAAATTAAGGCATTGGGCTGGTTGCTGGAGGAGGCAGAAGCTGAACATTTCTAAGGATAAATGCTGGTGAAATCGAGACTCCCTAGTTAAGCTTGAGAGGAGAGATTACATACCTTTTGGCTTCATTGGGAAGTGACTGAACTTGTCAAAGTAGAGGAAACTTCTTGCTGGACCCTGGGAGGAGCTTGTACAACATCAAGGCACAGGTTGTAAAGTTCTTCTTTGATTTAGTTAATACAATCAATCTCATTTTTCTCAACAAATTGTCTTATGTGATTTGTTTCATAAATTCCTTGATCATTATGATGGATATGCTTTATTATATTGGCTTTTCAGGTGCTACTTAATTTGTGTGCTTGTTGTGTATGCAGGTTCTACATCAAGGAGCTCATTTGGATCAAAGGAGCTTGGGTTCTACAAACTTGCACAGGATCCAAGGTAGGCCTAAACACTTGTTTGCCTCTATTTTAAATTTGCATATTTAGGGAAAGATAGGGTTTGGTTGGTGTGTTTTTCACTAGATATCTTTAGATACTAGGAAGGTCGATCTTGTCCACAAGAATGAATCATTCCGCCTGACAGGAATTGTTACCTCAAGTCTTAGTGTGGTGTTGCTAGAGAGTGTAATGCACCTAGGTGGAAGATTCCTAAGCCAGCTCCAAATCAAAACCTCCACATAGCAAAGGCAAGCATAGTATCACATTATAAAACCTTGATAAACAAATGCATTAACATATAAAAGATATCTAGTTGCATATAACTAAGCCACTCATGCTAGAATATATTAGATAAGCATATAAACAAGTTATACTACCAACATCACGGAGTGGAAAACACAACTTCAGTTCTATAATGATGAAGAAAGAGTGATTACAACCATCGGTTGAATTATCCTTCTCTTACCCCTCTAGCTCCTGTCTCTCTCTCTCCCTTTGATCCAAGATGGATCCAGTTTTGCATCGATCTCAAAGTCTTCAAATTCAGTTGAAAGTAGGATCAAGTTGAAGTGCTCATCGATATGATTCCAATCGTGTGAACGACACGTAAATCTGAGTCTGGATGAAGAAGTTAGAGCTAGTAAATGTTTTTCAAAAAATTAGGGCAAAAGTAAAAAAGTCAAAGGTCAATGGTCAATGGTCGGTCAACGGTTAATGGTCAACCAGGTCAATGCCTACGTCAACAAAGACACGTTTCAATCCAAGAATGAGCCATGGGTCCTGGATGATGTCAGCAAAGGAGGTGACATGGTAGATTCTGATTTGTTGATATGGGCCAATCTGGTACTGACACGTGGCAGCCCAGATCTTGCCCAATATCACCTATTTTCCAAAATTTTGGGGATCAGGGAGGATCAAATCCTTGACCTTCTGGAAGAATGGGTTTTCGTTGGAGGGGTTAGACTGGACAGGCTACAGTAATCCTTGATAAGGTTGCACATTGTCTTATATTTATGGTTTTATGGAAGGGCTTCCAGAATAAAAGGCCAACGACTGGGGTCAACCCACTGGCCATCGGTCGTCTTGGTGAGTTATACCACATGAAAGAAAAATGATTAACCTACATACCATATATATCATAACAGAACCATATATTAGCAACAACAAGTAGAACTATATCAGGCTGAACCATATTCTATGCATATCTTATGTAAAATAGCGGTAAGGTCGAGCAGTGGATTTGACCCGCCAACCTCCCGTTTATACAAACAACTTCACACAAGGCCTCTTGTCAATGTGCCAAGCTAGATGGACTTGTTAACAAGCTGTCACAAACACGTTTTAAATTTTCTTGCAGGTAGAGTCTGCCAAAAGAAGCGCACATGTTACTGAGGTGGTTTTCCTCCACAGAGGAGGTTTTGCGCAAGAGAAAGGTGGTTTTTCCTAGATAGAGGTGGTTTTGGACTTTCCAAGGGGTCTGGAAATCACAGAGGCCGAATATGGTCAATTTTATACTTGTGTGACTCGAAATTTTAAGCTGAATGTGATGGTGAGATATTTTTTCTCATTTGGGTCTCTGTTTTTGAGCTCATGTCGGTAAAAGCATTTTGATGACTAATAAAGCAGTCACACTGGAAGCTAAGGACCCGGAGAGGTAGCCAGGAATTTTGGTGAACTTTGTTATCAAATTTTTGTTGTGTTGATGCATATGTTTATGTTTTAATTTGCCTATTTGTTTATGTTATTCGCAATGTTTTTGTTCCATTACACTAAGTAACATAAGAAAACTTCACATAAAGTCTGTAATACCTTTTTCATTAATGGATCAAGTGGTATCAGAGCAGCAAGGCTTTTAAGGTCTGACAAGATTGTGTGAAGATTTGAATGCTTACTAGGTTAAGGCTCGAGCGAGGTGAAGGTGAACTTGTTGAGGCGAATCTAGAAATTGGAAGGGTCTTTTCACAAAGAAGGATGATGGATGAAACCCCACTTGGGTCAGAATCTCAGTTTCTGGATAGTTTCATGGCAATACGCACAATGGTGGAAGAGATGTATCGTGATTCTAAGAAGAACAAAGAATAAGGCACTTCATCACCTAAAGAACAAGAAGATAAGGGAAAGGAAGAAATGCCTCCTCCACCATCTCCTCCATCGTCACAATCATCATCATCATCATCTCATCTTCCTCTCATAAATCTAGTCCTTCTAAGAATAAAAAGAATAAATCCTCTTTGATCAAATTAGATGTGAAATTTGATTTGCCAATTTATGATGGAGAACTTAATGCTGAAAAGCTTGATAATTGGATAAGACAAATTGAAGTGTACTGCAGGGTGCAAAAAGTTGTTTCAGAAAGGAAGAAGATCCAGCTTGTTAGCCTTCGACTTGGAGGAACAACACTTGTATGGTGGGAAGGTAAGACATAAGAAGATCTCAAAAAGCATGGTAAAATCATTTCAAGTTGGAATGAATTTGTTTCTACTATTAAAAATCAATTTTATCCTTTGGATTATATGCAATAATAAATAATGAGTTGACAAATACTACGTCAATTAAAAGGTCAAAGTGTTAAAATTTATACTCAGGAATTTCATAAAAGAGCTTTAACATTAGGCATATCATTGGACTCATCAGAGACATTGTTGAAATACGTAGGTGGCCTACATAGTTATTTGAGGCATACTATACTTATGTTTTATCCAACTAGCATAGATGATGTGTCGATACAAAAACTCATCTAGAAGCTAGAGGATAAAATGTAACCCATGATGTTGGGAAATCATCCAAACCTATTGAAAGCACAAATAAAGCCAAGGAGAAACTTAAATGAAAGGAGAAGAAAATGAACACTATGAAGAATGATAAACATTCATGCACTCATTGTAAGAAGGAAGGCCATGATTAGGCACATTGTTGGTCATTGCATCCAGAATTGAAGCTTAAGAATTTTGGGAGTAAGGAGCAGAAGAATGATGCTACTATTCAAAAGGACTTGGGATCAAATTCAGGTGATGAGACAATAGTTATAACTACAGGTATAAAAGGTAAAGATTCTAAAGAATCTATAAGTACTTTTTCACATTCTGTTGATAATGATAATTATGAGAGGAAAAGAAATGAGCTATTTCACATTAGAGTCATTTCCAAGCATACTAAAATTGATACTTTATTTGATAGTGGTTCACAAGTTAATTTGATTTCTGAAACAATTGTAAAGAAGCTGAGTCTAAAACCAAAACCTCATAAAAATGCATATCCATTAGGTTGGGTGTGTGATAAAACTAAGCAACAAGTTACGAAACAATGTAAACTTCGTTTTATTATTGGGTCAAAGTTTGTAGATGCGGTTGAGTTAGACATAGTACCATTGGACATATGTGGAATTGTATTAGGATGTCCATACTTGTAAGATAGAAATGCTATCTTCTATCGAACTGAAAATAAGTATCAATTCACTATGGAATTGAATATATTGTAAAGGATCATAAACTCAAATATAACTTCTCTCTTATAAATTTAGGACAGATGAAAAGAATTGTAAATTTAAGTAAACAATTTTTACTTATGATTGTACAAGCAAAGGATATTGATAAATTCGTTGCTTTACAAGGTTGTAATCCTAAACAGAAAGCATATATAGTTAAAATTATTTTCGATTGTGATATTCTGTTTCAAGAGCCTAAAGGGCTTCCACCTAAGTAGGTTGTAGAACATAAGATTTATTTGGAGAAAGATGTTCCACTACCTAACATTGGAATGTACAGGTTATCAGCTCTAGAGAATGTAGAAATAAAGAAGCAAGTACAGGAGTTGCCTGATCAAGGGTTTTGTTATCACTTGAGAAGAAATTTCTAAATTATTCACATCAGTTTGATTGTGAGGGTTAGGTGTTAGCCCGAGTTTAGTCTTTCCATGTTTACTTTAGTATCTAAGTCTTAGTGTCTTAGGAGTCTTGGTAGGATGGTTAAATAAAAGTCAATAGTTCATTCTCATTCACCATTGGTCGTGTAACTTGCATAGATTCTCTATATCAATCTTGTTATAAAGGTTCTTATGTGTTACGAAATGCTTTAGGTGTTTTCATAGCGCAACACAGTTTAGGTGTTTTTGTAGCACATAACCCAAATTTTACACTGGCTGCACCATGAAATCGGAGATTCGTGCAATCCATAGCAAATATTTCTTAGTTGTCATATCTGTCAAGTTCAGTTATGGTTGCATCATCCACTGTCAGCTTATAGACTTCACCTATCATGTCCAACTGCTTATCTTCATCATTAGAGTCGTTAGGTGCCTTGGTACGCTCAGATTGCAAGTTTCAAGAAAAGCTAGGTATTCACAATCATTATTATGATTGTATTCATTACATGAGGAACAAATCAGCAAATGTTAAATTTGAATTCCTTGAATGTCAAGTGACGCAGTATTCAAGCAAGGTAGCGATCAAAGGTTGAGACAGTGCCAGTCTATCAAGTTTTCATTACGCTGAAGTCTCATGGAAGGATCTACAGAAATAAAAAAGCACAGGTTAGGTAGATGTTTGAGGAACGAACCTGAAGGTTTAAACACTATCTTGAAGAACAGAGAAGTTGAGCATGCATTCAAGTAGGTTGGATGTTGGAATTTTTGTAAGAAACTCCGGGGAGGTCATGAACAAATCACCAAGGAATTTCCCCTAAATTTCACAGGACTGAATTCAAAGGTTGGGATGCTTGAATATCAAATCTCACCAGAGGTAATATCCATAGTTACTGATATTCCAAGGGGACAAGAAATTTAGTTTAAAAATTTCAAATATGATATGACCCCCTGCAAATAATTTCTGAAAACAGAGTTCATTGACTCAGATTTAAACAAGTCTGTGCCTAGAAATTATGTCAAGGACTCATATGCCAATTTGCTTACCTGTATATAGAGGTACCTTACTTGTGAAGGGAGATATATTAAGGTGTATTCATATCATTTCAAGCTTCTACTGCATTTCATAGGAAAGATATCTCTTGATTTACCTTTCTACTTATTTCGTAGCTTAAGCAAAATGTGTGGCAAGGTGCAATTAAGGAAAGAAGCCTGTGAGACGTCATTGTTTCACCACGCTTAGTTAAGTTGATCGTTCTGCATGAACTCCAAAGAGTAGGTAGGGACTGGACCACGTTCATGTTTATGTCTGGTTTCAGGAACAAGACTGGTCTCAATCGTCAAGCTGCAAAAGATTCTCCAACAACAACTAGTCATCAGGCAGAAACCAGATCCAAGAGGTTTGTAAAGTTGAAGGCTAGGAAATAGGTAAGGGAAACCACAAAGCCACTGATAATCCAAGACACACCCCAACAGTCCCAGAAAGAGAAAAGTCAGGTCAGAGAGGGTGTACATGAATCATCTACAGGTGAAGTAGTCGAGAGAAGAATGAAAAGGAGGTAGTCAGCTAAGGAAAAAGGCAAGACAATGGTCACTGAGGAAAGCCTTGTTTCAAAGGGAAACTTGAATGACTTACTGCAAGCGATTGATATTGAATAATCTCCCCTGGTTCAAGCAGATTTGGTAGAATTAGGTAAAGACAAGACTAAAATAATTAAAGCCTTGAAAAAGCTCAAGTTTGATGATCCGGTTGCTAAATTTGTCTTTAAGCTAAGAAGACCTGTGACGAGGCATTCAATATAGGTACAAGAGACACTGCTAAAAGCAAGTGAAACAGAGGACATAACATAGTCTCATGAAGGAAATGCTAAAGGTAAAGCAGTTATCCTTCAAGAAGAATATAGTGTTGAAGAGTTTAAAAAGAAGTTGAAATATGCAAACCTGGAAATTGCTAAAATGAAGAAAGCCTCAAGGAAACATGCAACCAAAGAAGCTAATTTTAACAGAATGAAGGCCTTGTTGGAAGACAAAACATTTTCAATACCCGAGGTGGTCAACTGTAATGCCGAATACTATACCTGGACAGTCCCTGCAATAAAGGAAGCAAAATTCATCAGAATGGTTAATATGCAACTAAGAGCTAGGATCAGAGTTATGAAGAGGAAAGTTGAGGATTTAAAGATGTAGCTAAGCCAACAGGAAAAATTTCCTTAAGGAAATCACACAGCAAGTAAGGTTATGTCCCACATTTTGATGATTTTCCTTGTTGCACTTTTTCTTGAAGAATGATACATCTCCACTCAGTTTTGAAAAACTTTAGGGCAGTCGAAAAGAATATTTAGATATAAATAGGCACAAGACAACAAAATTTTGGTATTAAACTGTGTTTTGGTGATTACACAATAGTTTTGTAGCGCGCTACGAAACTACTGAAGATGATGCCTAATGCACAATAGTTTCGTAGCGCACTACGAAATTGCTGTAGCTGCATAATTAAAACTCAGGACCGAAGGGAAATTTTTGAAAGGAAGTCTCAGAAAAAGATCATTTACAATGTGCAAGCAACCAGTCAGGGCAAAACAAGTGGAAGGAAGTTAGATTAACTTTAAACTTTTGTTATACTAATGATCACTCTTAGATTGTAAATGACTTTTCAATTAGCTTTGAAGAGGTTTTTTCATCACACGTGTGTATGGGAAAGGCTTACAGCACATGAAGAACGTGGCACTCCAATAGATTGTTGGGTAATTAAAGAAGATCAACATGGTTAATTGATTCCAAATATCTTTGAGGAAACTAAAAGCATAAAAATAGGGGCAGTTTCCTACTTCTCAGCAGCAGTAAAGCAATAAGACATTAAGGACTAGTAAGGAGCTTCGAACATCCACCACAGCTAAATTGAAGGAGACCACATGTCAGAGAATGAGATTTGATTGAATTAATGCTATTATCCGCATGATGTGGAGTTAGACTCCTAATTGTCTTAGGTTTCTCAAAAGTCTAGTTAGCAATTTGTTGCATTTAATAAGTAGTTAAAGTTTGAATAGGTGTCATAGCAAGCAGAATTCGGGTTCCCCTCATGCTGGAGGAGGAATCTCAACCTTGTAAAGAATTCTATATATAGGAGAGAGGGAAATGTACCAGGGGTTGGAAATTTTTAGAGAAATTGGAGCTATTGTGCTATGTATATGACTCTACTTTAGTAATACAACACTTGACTTTACTTCTAAGGAATTAGAAGGAATTTACTGTTCAGAATGTTGTGTATTATCCTCTCCTCAGTATTTGTAGCGGTATAGATGTGTGATTACTTAGAAATCACCAATTGTGCTTTAATTTCCTTCACGTATTATAAACTGTGTTGTCCTATATGTTTCTGGTGTGTTTTGAATGGTTGAATTCTAAATGTCCTGACTTCTATGTAAGGTTGATATCATTGTTATACTGAAACGATTTTGACTCCATAAGCCCAGTGGATACCTTCTAATTGTATATCCATTTCTTACATTTCTGCATTTGTTTTACAAGAGTTAGACATCTTAATCATAATCAAAATTCATTAATCCTTTGAGAGAGTCTTCTCAGGTTGGGGAGGCTAAGCCTCAACCTAAAGTAGGTTTGAAATAGTCACTTAAGGTATTCCTAGTCAGCAGCCTTCCAGGGTCTAATTTTGAGATAACAGGTTTATTCGACCAAGCACATCACTGTGTAGATCACCTATTGTGTTAGTGTGAAAGAAAGAATATTCATGGAGAATGTGCATTGATTTTAGATAATTAAATAAAATCACAATAAAGAATCATTATCCTCTTCCTCGTATTGATGATTTGTTATATTAGTTAAAAGATGCAATTTACTTCTCTAAGTTGGACTTGCGAAGTGGCTACCATCAGATCAAAGTTGAAGAAAAGGATGTATGGAAGACTTCTTTCAAAACAAAGCAAGGACTCTATGAATGGATGGTTATGCCTTTTGGCTTAACTAACACTCCAACTACATTCATGTGAGTCATGAATGATGTATTTAGACCATTCATTGATAATTTTTTAATAGTCTATTTAGATGATATTCTTGTTTTCAGTAGAACATGGGATGAACATGTAAACGATGTAAATCAGGTTTTAGATGTTTTGAAAAGAGAAACTCTCTATGTAAAACTATCAAAAATGTGAATTTGGCAGGACATCTTTGAATTATTTGGGTTATATTGTATGGGGTGGTGAATTGAAGATAGATCCCTCTAAGGTCAAAGTCATTGTAAATTGGCCTAAGCCCAATATTGCTACAGAAGTTAGAAGTTTCTTAGGGCAGAAAAATATTGGAGAAAGTTTATTGCTAACTTTTCTTTGATTGCAACTCCTTTACATGCTTTGACAAGTGTGAAATATGTGTTTCAGTGGGGAGGAAAACAACAAAAAGCCTTCAATACATTGAAAGAAAAGATCAGTACAATGCCAGTACTAGCATTGCCAAATCGTCAACATCCATTTGAGATTGAGACAGATTCAAGTGAATAAGCCATGGGGGCAGTGTTGATGCAACACAGAAAGCCTATATGCTTTCATTATGAGACATTCACATCAGCAGTAGTTAATTATCCTAGATATGATAAAGAATTCTATGAATTAGTTCAGAGTGTTAAAAAGTGGAAACATTACATAATGGGTAAAGAAACAATCATACACATAGATCATCAACCACTACAATTCTTACACTCACAAACTAAGTTGCAACAATCAAGACATTACAGGTAGATGGGGTTTCTACAACAATTTTATCTTTTTATTAGATATAAGAAGGGAATACATAATAAGGTTGCAAATATGTTATAAAGACCAATTATAAATTCATCCACAATACTTAATCATAATTCAATAATTCAAGAAAGTTACATTGAACAATATGCTCAAGACACAATTTTTAAGGATGTATATGCAACTTTAAGTCATCGTAAGAAGGTAGAAGAATTGGATTATTTCATAAAGGACAAACTCTTATATCATTTGGAAAATTTATGCATTCCACAAAATGAAAGAGTTAATATAATTCGAGAAGCACATACTTCTCTCATATTAGGTCATTTTGGTGTAAGTAAAACAGTTGCACAATTACAAAGATTCTTCTATTGGCCACAAATGAATGAGACAATTTCTAGATGTATTAAAGGATGTACTATGAGTGCTACAAGAAAGCCAAGTAATAGAAAATTAGGCTTCTATACTCCACTTTTGTATGTAGTTGTGGATAGGTTCAGTAAGATGTGTATTTTGACACCATGTAATAAACAGGTCACAGCTGAAGAAATTGAAAAGTTGTTCTTTCAAAATATATGGGCTAATTTTGGGTTACCCACTTCTATTGTATCTAATCGAGATTCTCGATTTGTCAGGAAATTTTTGTCAAGTCGATGGGAGTTAATGGACACAAAGTTAAATAAGAACACGACATTTCATCCACACACATATGGTTAGATATAAGTGGTCAACAAAATAGTGATACAATTGCTTCGAGGATATAGCAGCAAGCATCCCAAACTTTGGGTTGAGAATTTTTGTTATGTGTAGCTTTCTTACAACCATGAAAAATATTCTTCTACTTAGAGATCTCCTTTTGAGACTTGTTTTGTTTTTATACCAAAGTCTCTGTTGGATTTTGTCTTTAGTAAAGGAATAGCAATTGATGGACACAGTGATGTGGACAAAGCAAATAGGATCATTGAACAAATCCAAGAAATTTACCATGTAGTATAGGAACAACTGGAAAGAAGGCAAGCAAGGTATAAGGTGTGACATAACAAGCATCAAGTTGAGCATAGTTTTCAAGTTGGTGATCAAAACTAGTTGTACATCAGTAAAGAAATATTGGAAGGGGAAGTTAAGAAGTTTAAACCAATTAGATATGGTCCTTTCAAAATGCTTGCCAAAATTGGTGAAAATGCTTTCCACCTAGATCTACCAGGTTATATGCAAATCTACTCCATCATAAATGTTGAAAACTTGTGATTGTATGAGCCTTCATTGATTGAATATCCTAAATAGCAAGGTCAGGTACCTTCCGTTGAATATTTTTTACCCGTGTATCTCAATGAGCTACAAGAGGATACTGTTCTTGATAGGAGGATAAGGACTTCGTGACAAGGAAATGTTGATTATCTTTGAGTGGGACTCAAAGGTAAAAATCAAAGTAAAGAATGATGGATAGAGATTGGAAAATTGAGGGAATCATATCCTCACTTTTTCAACAATTAAAACCAACTTTTGGTGGTCCAAAAGCTTCTAGTGGGGAGGAGTGATCCAAAATGGATCCAGTTTTTCGTCGATATAAAAGTCTTCAAATGCAGTTGAAAGTAGCATCAAGTCAAATTTCTCATCAATACTATTCCAACGGTGCATAAATCCGAGTCCGGATGAAGAATTTAGAGCAAGTCAATTTTTTTAGGAAAACTAGGGAAAAAGTCAAAAAGTCAAAGGTCAACAGTCAATGGTCAACTAGGTCAACACCTACGTCAACAAGGACATGTGTCATCCCATCCCAGGAATCATCCATGGGTCCTGGATGGTGTAAGTAGAGGAGGTTACGTGGAAGATTTTGATTGGTTGATATGGGCCAATCTGGTGCTGACACGTGGCAGCCCAGATTTTGCCCAATATCACCTATTTCCAAAATTATGGGGATCAGGGAGGATCGAATCCCTGACCTCCTGGAAGATTGAGATTTTTCTAAAGGGGCTGCACTGGAATGGCTACGGTAATTCTTGATAAGGTTGCGGATTCTGTTATATTTATGGTTTATGGAAGGGTTTCCTGAATAAAAGGCTAACGACCAAGGTCAACCCACTGGCTGTCGGTCCTCTTGGTGAGTTATCCCACATGCAATGGAACGTATTAACCTACATACCATATATATCATAATAGAAGCATATATCAAAAATACAAGCTGAACTATATCAGGCCAAACCATAGTCTATGTATATCCAATGTAAAACAACAGTAAGGTCGGGCGGTGGATTCAACCCACCGACCTCCCATTTCTACAAATGACTTCACACAAGGCCTCTTGCCAATGCGCCAAGTGAGATAGACTTGTTAACAAGCCATCACAAACACATTTTAAATTTTGTTGTAGGTACAGTCAGCCCAAAGGAGCATGCACTTTTTTCGAAGTGGCTTTTCCTCCACAGAGGTAGTTTTGTGTAGGAGAAAGGTGGGTTTTTCCCAAACATAGGTGGTTTTGGACTTTCCAGGGGGCTTGGAAGTCACAGAGGCCAAATATTGTCAATTTTATACTCGTTTGACTCAAAATTTGGAGCTGGACATGATGGTGAGATCATTCTTCTCATTTGAGTCTCTGTTTTTAGCTCATCTATGTAAAAGCATTTTGAAGACTAATAAAGCGGTCACACTCGAAGTTAAGGACCCAGAAAGGTAGGCAGGAAGTCTGGTGAACTCCATTATCAAATTTTCATTGTGTTGATGCAAGTGTTTATGTTTCAATTTTTTTATGTGTTTATGCTATTCTCAATATTCTCGATCCATTTCACTAAGTAACATAAGCAAACTTCACATAAAATCTATAATACCTTTCTCATTAATGGATCACCCTTCTTAATCTCTTATGATGCCCTAGTCTGAGACTCTGCTTGACAGCAAAATATGAAATCCTTTCAAATGGTTCAACCTCTTTCACAATGGCCCAAGCCTTGCATATATAGCATGTATGGTTAGGGTTGCCAAGTCCTTCATGAGTTCCCTTAGGAAAAAGCAGTGATGTTTCCATGCTTTAGTTCTCTTTCCCATTTTCATATTCCATTAAGAATTAGTAATTCCCCCAAACATGTCAAGTTCTAATGTTTCCCTGCTTTTATGAGTTGACATAGGAGAGAATACAAGTATATTTGCTCAGTCAATTCGCTCCTTTGACCCATAGAAACTGATGTAGGGTCACTAAAGCTATTCCCGAGGTAGTAAGTAGAGTTACCCTAGGCATTAACGCACTTTTAGGCTTGCTAAGAAACTTTATAGAGCAGGTTGATAGTGTCTAGACAACATTAGCTTGACAACTGGGTCTATGAACTTGGTCAGTCCTCAATCATCATCTCTTTGTCCTCCGAGTTGATGAGGAGTTCATTTTCCTGTATAACAAGGAGGCCATGTTTGACATGAAACCCATGAAACAAGACTGCAATGGAGGACTCCATGACATAGAGAGCCATAAATTGGAAACATATCGTAAATATTGTTGAATGGATAAGTAGCCAGCTAAAATGCTACAAATTAAACTAGCATAAATATTAATGAAAATGTATGTATGAAGTAATGAATTTGGGTATTCATATGTGGATTTAAATGTATGAAATGGATACCTAAAGGTAACCTTGAGTACTTTTTCTAATGCATAGAGTGGATGGATGGTCGTTGGCATGACTCTTGCTGTATGTGTGCAGATGAAAGTAGATATTAATATAATTGAAATCCAATTATGTTGTATACTAAACCTATTTTAATATATCCATACCTAAAGCTAACCTTAGTACCCTTTATAATTAATAGAATGGATACGCAGTCAATGGAATGAGATATGGTCTAAGGATGGATAAGGAAGTAGAGATTGCTATAACTGAAATATAATTATGTTGTATAGTAATACTATTTTAATAATCATACCTCATTAAGAAGATAATATCCTTGGATATGGAAGGTACAATAATGTACTTTATAAGTGAAAGAGAGTGTCATGTACATGGTAGGTTTTGTAGAAGAAGTGAAAATTCTAGGCATGTCAAGATTTTCATTGGAGCAGTAGTAAAAGAACTCAAAGGTGAACTGCTTTTTGTTATGTATGTGATAAGGCTACGAGAATTATTTTATTTCCATTTGAAGAATTGATTCGATAAGATATTTATTATCCATAATAAAATGAAGAAGCTTAAAATTGTAGAGTTGATAAATTCCTTTGTAGGTGTAAGATTTGTACATAAATGATCATGATGACCAAAATAATAAGTTTTAGTCAGGATACAGATTAAGTTCATTGATCCTGCTAGATTAAAAAGAGTGAAATATGAGGGCTATGTTTCAAGTAGTCATTTGGATGGAACAAGAATAATTTGTCGTGTGAATAAGGATGTGAAGGAAAGGTAAGCATATGCATTTTAGCATGCCAAAGGTAGTTGCATCATTTAAACATTGGTTAAAATACTGTGTATTCGTAGGAGTACAAAGGGGATGGATCCCCTAGATCCTTATAAAAGGAAATTTTGGCTCATAATCACATTAAGAAAAAAATATAAACAATATCCATAAATTCGAGTGCACATATTAATATTTTGATGTTTTCAGTGAGCTTGTAAAATTCCCCTTGTTGAGTTGAATGTGGGGCTGCATGAAAAGGATGGATTATCGCCCTAGATTTGGAGGAAAATTTCATGATAAGGAGAGAAATTGTGATTCCAAAAAATTACCATACATAGAGTAGCAACAAGAAAGATTCTCGACTTCTCACAAATATCTTTCAAAATAGTTGCATTTAGAGGGGAAAGGTATGTCAAATTATTGTTGATAGTAGTAGTAGTTAGAATATGGTTTGCATATAGATGGTAGATAAAGTTAACCTACATAGTGATAAACATACCCATGCATACCTAATTGTATGGTTTAAAAAGGGGAATGAAGAGAGTGTTGAAAAAAGGTGTTTGATCTAGCTTTCTATATGAAAGGCTGAGTACAAAGATGAAATATGGTGTGATTTGATTCAAATGGATACATGCCACATGCTGTTGGGGAGGCCATGGAATTATAATAAAGAATTGATGCATGATGGCTAGTAGAACACATTTAAATTTTGGAAGGATGGATCTAGAGGCATCTTACCACCCCTTCAAGATGAAGGGAAACCTCAAAAATATGTTATCTAATTTAGACAACTTGTTAAGTGAAGGTAACAAGATTCTTCTACATGTCAATGATGGAAAGAAAAGAATAAAAGGACATACCAATACCTACTATAGCTACAAAGCTACCAAAAGAATATGCTAATGTTATACCAAATGAGTTACCTAATTTTCCTCCACCAAAGTAGGATATTCAACATCATATTAACCTAATCCCATTAGCATCTCTATCTAGTCAAGGAATATTTACAATGAGCCCTGCATAACATGTAGTGTTGAAAAACCAAGTGACATTAATATGCCTCATTTGTCTCATAAATATATGTTAATATATTTTGTCTAAAATTCTTTACATAATTCTCCTGAAAGAAAAGGGTAAACCTTTTATTTTTAATTATTACCATATATCACATGATATATGTTAACTAAAAAATATTAAATCATGTTTTGGGGAAATTTAATTCATCATTGTTGTGTTATGAAACATCATGTAAATCATGGGATTCAAGGATGAAATTCGTGGTGGACCAAACCAACAAGAAAAAAATAAAAATCTATTTTAAAAAATTCATATATTTTAAATTTACATATAATATAGAAATAAATAAAAACATTTGAAACTCATTATAATAAAAAATTTAACTATAAAATATAAATAATCTTTGAAAATACTATTTAGTTTATTTTTCATTAATAATAAATATTAAATTATTATTTTAAGAATATTTTTTGTATTATAGTAAAATAATATTATAAATAATAAAAGTGATTTCAAAATTAATTTTGAAAAGGACCATCTCAACCATTAGGTTTATAATCAACTCACAGTCACAATCATGTAACAAAAACAACAAATGCTAACATTGATGGAGGATTCTATGGAACTATTTAGTGTTACATGAGCTAGAAACTTGACTTAAGATGCATTTTCATTAAAAGGAGGGACAAAGATATTGATAGATATGGTGTGAGAGAGCATGTCTGTTTGGGGGGGTGAGATAGAGAGACAAAGAATGAGAGGTAGAGTGAAATATAGATATAGATGAGGGGCGGGGGGGGGGGGAGGAAGATTTCTTGCACTAGATGCATTGATTTCAGTGTATATGGTTATTTCTAATCCTATTTTATTGCTTCAACAAGATGCATTGATTTTAGTGTAGATGTTTATTTCTAATGATACTCGATTACTTGCACTAAATGCATTGATTTTAATGTAGATGGTGATTTCTAATCCTATTTGATTTGTTGCACTACATACATTAAATTTTTTTTTTTGGTGGATAAGTGGGTGAATCCTGAAAATTACGCTTACCCTATGGCTGAGAGGCCATGACTCACGGGCATCTAAGCTGTCAAATTCACCCGGGGATTGCACCTGGCCTGAGCTGCACTAGCAAAAAAACATGATGGATTTTTGGTATCGGCGAGACTAGAACCGGTGACCTTTGGTTACAGAGCACCTTAACAGCGTGCTCCTTCATCGACTGTTCTAAATCTCTTTGATCACTAGATACATTAATTTCAATGTAGATGTGATTTCTAATTATATTTGATTTCTTGCACTATATGCATTTTTTTTAGTGTAGATGGTGATTTCTAATCTTATTTGATTGCTTGCACTAGATGCATTGAATTTAGTGTCGATGTTTGTTTCCAATCATATTTACTTACTTGCACTAGATGCATTGATTTGAGCGTAGATGTTGATTTATAATCCTATTTTATTAATTGCATTGGATGAATTAATTTTAGTGTAGATGTTGTTTCATATTCCCATTTGATTGCTTACACTAGATGCATTAATTTCAATGTAGATGTTGATTACTAAATATATTTGATTTCTTGCACTTGAAGCATTGATTTCAATGTAGATGATTTCTAATCCTATTTGTTTGCTTGCACTAAATGCATTGATTTTAGTATAGATGGTGATTTATAATCCTATTTTATTTCTTGTACTAGATGCATTAATTTCAGTGTAGATGTTGGTTTCTAATCCTTTTTGTTTACTTGCACTAGATGCACTGATTTGAGTGTAGATATTGATTAGTAATCCTATTTGAGTACTTGCATTAGATGCATTGAATTCAATGTAGACGTTGTTTTCTAATTCAACCTATTAATATTCGAGTGCAAGAGAGACAATGTATGATGTTTACTATAACAACTCAAACCAAATATTTAAATGGTTTACAATTTCAATTGTCCTTTTGATATAGTCGATATGGAAATATGACAGAACTAACAAGGGAGACAATAAGAATAGTAGAAAAAAACAGTTTGAGATTGACCATGATGAAGACTATTTGTAATTGAATTGATTCTTATTATTCACATTTTCTGTCATTCAACACTATTACATTGTCACATTGCATTCAAAATTTTCATTTCATAAATTTTCATCATTAAATTTATTGACGATATTTATCATCTCAACAAACTGAGCTAACTAAGAAAATTTAAAATTAAAATGACTAGATAAATCTCCGACATATTTATCACACTTAAAATTATTATGTTAATATTAGATGTATTTACATATTGTTGATAAAATTAATCATATGTTCAATAGATTTACCTTCACCACACACAACTACAACTAGTCTAGATCCATCTTAACTATGGACCTATCAAGTTCTGAGAGGGATTAGATCTCTTTAGGTGCAAACCTTTCCTTGAGTTTTTCACTCAAAAAATAGTTTTTCACCTCGGGAGATTTGATCCCTCTCAGCGCTTGATAGATCTGGAGTTAATATGGATAATGTGTTGTGGAAATTTAATCATCATTGTTATGTTATGAAGTTTCATGTAAATCATGGGTTTCAAGGTTTAAACTCCAGGTGGATCGAACCAACAATAAAATACCAAAAATACATTTCAAATAATTTATATTTTTTCAATTTACATAATATAGATTTTTTAAAATTATATAATTCTAATGGATAAATCGAAACATTTAAACCGCATTACAATACACAATTTAACTATAAAATATAAATAATATTTGAAAATACTATTTAATTTAATCTTAATTAATAATAAATATTAAATTATTATCTTCTGAATATTTTTTACTATTATAATAAATCAATATTATAAATAATAAAAGTGATTTAAAAAATGATTATTTAAAAGGACCATCTCAACCATTATGTTTATAATCAATTAACAATCACAATCATGTACTACAAACAACAAATACGTACATTGATGAAGGATCCATTCAACTATTTAGTGTTACATGAGCGAGAAACTTGACTTAAGATTACACTAGTTCGAACATACATTTCTTAGGCCAGTGTAATAATAATTTTGTATACATTATTTTAAATATAAATGTAATTTTTAAGAAGCATTTTAATTAAAAGGAGGAAAAGGCTAAAAACAAATTCTTGATTTTTTAAGACTTTTTTATTAAAAAACCAGCCTAGATCCATCTTAACTCTGGATCTCTCAAGTAGTGAAAGGGATCAAATATCTTGAGGGGAAAACCTCTTTTTTGAGTGAAAAACTTGAGGAAAGGTTTGCACCTCGAGAGATTTGGTCCCTCCCCGTGCTTGATAGATTTGAAGTTAAGATGCATCTAGGCTAGTTTCAGTAGTGTGCGGCTAAGGAAAATCTATCGATATGATTAATTTTATCAATAGTATATAAATATATTTAATATTAATATAATCATTTTAAATATGCTAAATATGTCTAATATTTATCTTGTCATTTTAATTATAAATTTTCTTAGTTACTTCGGTTTCTTGAGATGATAAATATTGTTAATAACTTTAATTATGAAAAAAGATGAAATAAAATTTTTGAATGCAAAGTGACAATGTAATAGTGTTGGGTGATAGAAAATGTGAATAATAAGAATGTAGCCAATTATAGATAGTATTCATTGAGACCAATGTCAAACTATTTTCTTCTATTATTTTTATTGTCACCCTTGTTAATTTGCCATATTTCCATATCGAATATATAAAGAGGGTAGTTCAAATTGTAAACCATTTAAATATTTAGCTCAAGTTGTTGTATTAAACATCATACCTTGTCTCTATTTCTCTCAAATATTAATAGGTTGAATTAGAAAAAAATCTACACTTGAATCAATGCATCTAATGCAGTAATCAAATATGATTAAAAATGAACATCTACACTCAAATCAATACATCTAGTGCAAGTAAAGAAATAATATTAGAAACCAACATTTACACTGAAATCAATGCATCTATTGCAAGCAATTAATAAGATTAGAAATCACCATCTACAATAAAATGAATGCATTTAGTGCAAGCAATCAAATAGCACTAGAAATCATATACATTGAAATCAATGCATCTAGTGTAATCAATACAATATAATTAGAAATCAACACCTACATTGAAATTAATGCATCTAGTGAAAGCAATCAAATAGGATTAGATTACAACATCTACACTAAAAACAATGCATCTAATGAAAATAATCAAATACGATTAGAAATAAACATTTTCACTCAAATCAATGCATCTAGTGCAAGTAACAAAATAAGATTAGAAACCAACACTAAAACCAATGCATCTAGTGTAAGAAATCCAACAGGATTAGAAATTACCATCTACACTAAAACCAATGCATCTTTTGCAAGAAATCAAATATAATTAGAAATCAAGATCTACATTGAGATTAATGCACTTAGTGAAAGCAATCAAATAGGATTAGAAATCACCATCTACACTGAAATTAATGAATTTAGTTCAAGCAATCAAATAGGATTAGAAATCATCTACATTGAAATCAATGCATCTAGTGTAATTAATCAAATATCATTAGAAATCAACATCTACACTAAAATCAATGCATCTAGCGAAATAAAAAAGGATTAGAAATCACCATCTACACTAAAATCAATTCATATAGTGCAAGAAATATTCTTCCCTCTCTCTCCCCTCCATATATTTCTATATCTCCCTCCATTTCTCCTTATTTGTATGTCTATCTCACCCCCCCAAACACACATCCTCTCTCATTCCATGTCTATGAATATCTCTATCCCTCCAACCATGTCTCCATCTCTCCCTTCTTTCTCTTCACCATCCATCTATACATCTCTTGCCCCTTGTTTGTCTATATCACCCCAAAAACATACACTCTCTTTCTCTAATATATCTATCTATAACTCCCTGTCTATCTCTTCCCATTCTCTCCCTCTCCCATGCTTTTATCTCTCTTCCCTCATGTTTTCCTCTCTCCCTCACTCTCCACCTTCCCTATCACTCCCTCTCTCTCTATATGTCTTTCTTCTTACCTCCCTCAAATATAGGTGGATCTAGACACACTCATTAGTCACAGAGCTTATAATAGCTCAAAATTCAAAGTGGCCAGATTGATCTAGAACCAAGACCAGGTTGTAGTGCTCGTTGCCTTGATTTCAATGGTGTGAACAACACTCAAATCAGAGTTTGTATGAAGAAGATAGAGTTGGTTAAATTTTTGTTCAAAGTTGGACAAGTGGCATGTTTAATGATCCTACAAATTTGCGGAGACCCGATGCACGAAATCTAGCCATTCGAATGGTCAAATTTTTTGAACCCTTAATTTTTCTAATAACTCCTACTGTCGGCCAAAAAGAAACAAAATGATATATTATATATAAAAAATAAAAATAAATATTTATGGGGTCGTGGGCCACCAATGCACCACCCCAATGGTCTACACACCATATATATGATGGTGGGTGGTCAAATCCCACCACCATTGGAACTAAATAAAGTAAAACCTAACCAACAACGACATATTGTGCTTAACTGACCATCTTCCAAAAAAATCATTATACAGTCGTGTATTAATATGAAACCGTTACAAAAAATATCAAACTTCCTATATAATAAGGTTGGAGGTTGGCAGGATTTGAACCCCCAACCTCCCCATCTCAAACATAATTTCTAACCAATCTGCCAACGATGGCAACTTTGTAAAGAGTGCCACCCATCCTCCTTATAAGCTTTGGTTTTGCCATTCGAAGGTGGAGAGAGAGAATAGACGAAGGAGGCTTAGGAAATAGTGGCATAAATCTGATCTGGGTAAACTGCGAGTGGGGAAGAGAATGGAACCGTGATTTGCAGTGTTGAGGAGGAACTATGCAGGCATGCTTTTTGAGACATAATTTTTGCAGAGAATCTTGAGATGCTGAAAATATTCCCTGGAAGGTAAAATTGCACATTATCATAATGTTATCAATTTTAGAGTCATTTTTCTCAAATTTTAGCATGGAGCACGATGGTGAATTCAAATTTTCCATCCGAGAAACAAAATTGCAGGTGCTCCACAACAGAGAATCTCTCAAGAATATTAAGGAAACTTTAGATGCCCTTGGAGGCTGAAATTCGCCAGAGTCAGAATGCAGCCAAATCTATACTCAAAAATCTCATAATTCCGCAAGGATCACAATGGTGAGATCAAATTTTCCATTTGAAGAGAATATCTCTAGTTAGCACATGGAGCAGAATATTTGGAGAATAATGGGGAATCTAAAAGATTCCTGAAGGCCCAAATTTTGATAGTGTCAGAATTTCATGAATGGATGGTCGATTTTACATTACGCGACACCAAAAATTCAGTGGTGCAGTTAGTTTTGGTAGTTGAGCCTTTCATTTTTCAGCCAATTTCAGAAGTGAAGGTATATGAAGCAGTCATGTTATGTTTACTTTCATTATTTCTGAGATGATGTATTATTTTTGAGATCCCTATTTGATACTATGTCGAGGGATCATTATTTCCACATTATGTGAGATTTCGTTAGCTTGTCATGCTATGTATTTTTGTTGAGATCCCTATGTAGCTATGTCAACAGGATACTCATTGCCACATTATGTGAGACCTTGTTAGTTTTTCATGTTGAAGGAAGCCCATTTTGACTGAGGGTTCTCACATGGGGAACATCTCGTGGAGTGAAAAGACACTCTTGTTGAAGGTGTATGACCTTGTTATGACAAAGAGTCTTCCATTTACATCATCATATTTTCTAGCGTTATATGAAGCGGCCTACACTATCTTGACACTAGTCCCAGAGACATAGCCCACACTAGGTGAACTCTATTATCAAATGTATCGTGTCCTTGATTTTCTAATCGTTTTCACTTTTCCTCCTGTTTAAGCATGAACAAGTGGTTTTTTTATGGTCTCTTAAATTCAATTCTAACAATGTCACATATGTTGAAGATCTTGGATAATTCTGGTAGTTGAAGAAGACCCAGATGAAGGTTTGTATCACGGTGGTCTTATCAATAATGTGAATTGTGAGTGTGAACAATTGAACATGCAACATTGGAGAATGACAAAGGAATGTATGAGGCCTTTTTCAAGATGTGAAAAATGGTGGAGATAATGTATGAAGCTTATGAGGAATGGGAGAAAGAGAGAGTAGAGAATGATGCTCCATCCACACTTTCCAATGAACGATCATCACCTTCATCATATTCTCATCATTCGAATGAGGAGATCAACAAGAGATTTCAAGCAGATAATGCTAAATTGAAGGTGCTTCTATGAGAAGAGAAAGAGGAAAAGAAATGATTGTAGCTTCATTTGTAATCCATTAAAGAGCCCTTGGAAGGATTGAAGTGCAACGACTAGAGTCTTCAAGCATAGCATACTGAATTAAGGAGGCTTCCACAAGAAGAGAAAGAGGAGATTTAGAGCATGTAGCTTTAGCTAAAAGCCACGAAAAAGGCATTGGAGAAGTTGAAGAGAAACTAAGGCTTAGGAATCCTTCATCACCTATTTCAAAATCGACAGCTAAGGTAAACAATGTTAATTGTTCTTTAGTTTCATCTGCACATGATGTTATTTTTGTTGGAAATGTGGAGGTTCCGATTATAGGAACTAGCATGAGACTCCTTACCAAGATGATTTACAGAGTAGGATGACTTAATGCTAATGTCCAAGGCATGACTCAACCATTGGAGGTCATGAAAAGACCTTGATTTTCTAGTTTGGGATACACCAAATGAGAAAGATCAAATGTGTCAGAAGATTCCAAGACATTGATGAAACCATCGGGGAAAGAGAATGATGGGAACACATCACCATCATCCCATGGTAGTGCACATTACAGAGGAAGAGTTGAGGCAAGTTTTCATCACCATAATTCCACTAGGGATGGGTAAGAAAGGTATAACAAGTCTTAGTATTCTAAAGTTAATTTTCATTACAATCTTGTTAATGGTGAACATAAATCATGGAATAGCAAAAAAAAATTAGCTTTTGTGGTTTACATAACCATGTGTTTGTTGACTACTAGAAGAGAATGGGAGCATGAAAGAGGATGGGGCATGAAAGGCCTTCTCCACAGTAGGGAAGGAAGTTGATCTAGAGGAAGAAGAATTTGTGTAGTCATTGCAACATAGGTGGTCACCAAAGAGCCACATGTTGGAGGCTCCATCCAAAGCAACCTCAAAAGTTCAAAATGCCCATGCAGAAACGAGTCAGTGAAAATTTTCATCAAGCAAATCTACCACATTCATTGTGGTAGATTTGCTAGATTGGGTAGCTTATCATGGCCTCACTTTGTAAATCATGTGTTGCATTTTAAACTGTAAAAATGATGATATGTTTTCCATCACTTGTTGAAGAAACAATGATGTTTTGGCCTTGTATTTATAGTTGGGGCATTGTTTCCATTTTGATGTAAACTTGACCACAGAGTGTGTTATAAACACATGACAATTATGGGATGCTTGGGTAATAATTGGTCATGTAGTTAAGCATGTAATTTGAAAAATATTGTACTAGCAAAGGATGTAGGTGTCAAATTGTTGCTTATGGATCCGAATATCAAAGGTGAAGGAGAAAGAAGGGCGGCCTATCAAGATAGTTGCGGTTTAGAAAATGAACACAAAAGTTGTTGATTATGTTCATGATTTTAGAGGACCAAAAGATCGCTAGTGGGGAGGAATGATCCAGGTGGCTCTAGACACACTCAGAGGTCAAAGAGGGCCTATAATAGCTTAGAATTAAAAGTGGTCAAATTTATCTTGAACAAGGATTAGGTTGTAGTGCTCATCACCATAATTCAAAGAGTGTGAACGACACTCAAATCCAAGTTCGTATGAAGAAGATAAAGCTAGTAAAAGTTGGAAAAGTGGCAAGTTTAATGACCCTACGAATTCGCAGAGACTCTACCCATGGAATCTAGCCATTGGAATGGTAGACTTTTCTAAACCCTTAATTTTTCTAATAACCCTTATTGTTCGCCAAAAACAAACAAAATGATATATATATATATATATATATATATATATATATATATATATATATATATATATATATATATAGATAAAATAAATAAATAAAATTGTGCGGTGGTGGGCCACAAACATTGCCACCTCAATGGTCCTCATAACATATATATGGTGGCGGGTGTTCAAACCCCTCCACCACTTGAACCAGATCCAGTAAAATGTAACCAACAATGACATATTGTATTTAATTGACCATTTTCCAAAAAAAAACATTAAACAATCGTGTATTAATATGAAACAAAAATACATCAAACCCGCACTATATACTAAGGTTGGTTGTCAATGGGATTTCAACCCCCGACCTCCCTGCATCAAACAAAATGCCTAACCAATCCACCAAGGGTAGGTGCTTTGTAAATTTTCCACCCAAGACCTTTATAAGTTTTGGTTTTTCCATTCGACGGGGGAGAGAGAGAATGGATGGAGGCCAAACCAACAGTGGAGGAATTCTGATCTGGCAGAATCACAAGTGGGTAAGAGAATGGAACCATGATTTTGAGGGGTCAGGTGGAACTATGTTGTCACACTTTTTGAGACATATTTTTTGTAGAGAACCTTGAGATGCTAAAAAGATTCCCTCGGAGGTAAACTTTCACATTGTTAGAATGTTATCAGGTTTACAGTCATTTTTCTCATATTTTCATAGGGAGCATGATGGTGAATTCATATTTTCTATCTAAGCAGCACAATTGCAGGTTCTCCTTAGCAGGGAATCTCTAAAGAAACTTGAGGAATCTTTAGATTCCCTTGGAGGCTGAAATTCGCCAAAGTAAGAATGTAGCCAACCTTATACTCAAAAGTCTTAGAATTCCACAAGGATTGCAATAGTGAGATCAGATTTTACATTTCAAGGGAATATCTCCAGTGGGTGCATGGAGAAAAATATTTAGGGAATCATGGGGAATTCAAAAGATTCCTGAAGGCCTAGATTTTACAGTGTGAAAATTTGACAAATGGATAGTCGATTTTACACTACTCAAGGCCAGAAATTTAGTGGTGCAGTCAGTGTTTGTAACTAAGTTTTTCATTTGTTGGCCAACTTCATAAGTGAAGGTACATGAAGGAGTCATGTTATGTTTCCTTTCATTATTGTTGAGATGATGTATTATTCTTGAGATCCCTATTTGATACTATGTCAAGGGATCATTATTGCCACATTATGTGAGATGTCATTAACTTGTCATGCTATGTATTATTGTTGATATCCCTCTGTAACTATGTTGAGGTGATACTCATTGCCACATTATATGAGATATTTTTAGTTTTTCATGTTGAAGGAAGCCCATTTTGAGTGAGAGTTCTTGTAGGGAGAACATCTCGTGTAGAGACAAGAGACTATTGTTAAAGGCGTATGACCTTGTTATGAAAAAGAATCTTCCATGCACATCATCACCTTTTCCACCATTATATGAAGATGTCTCCACTATCTTGATATTGGGCCCAGAGACATAACCCACACTAGGTGAACTCTATTATCAAATGTATTGTGTTCTTGATTTGTTTATAGTTGTCATGTTTCCTCTGGTTTAAGCATGCACACGTAATTATTTTATTCTATTTTAAATGAAATTCTAACAACATCATAGAAGTAAAATATCTTTGATCATTCCAGTAGATGAAGAAATTGTGTATCACCATCTCTATCCCCCTCCACCTCCATCTCTCTTTACCTACCTCTCTTCACTCTCTCACATCCTCTCTCTCTTCCTTCCTCTCTCTCTCCCTCTCTCTCTCTCACTTCACCTTCCAACTCTGTTACAATATGCCTATCTCTCTCTCTTCCCCCCCTCTCTCTATCTATACTTCTTTTCCTCTTTGTCTCACCCCCAAACATGCAAATTCTCTCTCCATATCTCCCTTTTCGCTCTATCTCTCTCTCCACTTCTCACTCACTATGTATTTTTTCTACCATCCCTCTCTCCCTGTCCAACTCCATCTCTCTATCCCTACCTCTCCTCCTCTCTCTCAAGTCCTCTCTCTCGTCCTTCCCCTCTCTCTCTTTCTATCCTGCCTCCCTCTCTCTTCCCCCATCTCTCTCTCTCTCTTTTCCATACAATCCTCTCTCTTGCCCCATTACTCTCTCCCTCTCTCTCAAGTCCTCTATCTTATCTTTCCTCTCTCTACCTTTCTCTCTTGCCTCCATCTATCTTCCCCCTATTCTCTCTCTCTCTCTCTCTCTCTATCCAACTATATTACTATATCCATTCATTTCTCTTTCTCTATCCTTCTCTCCCCCCTTGTATCCATCTCTCCTTCTATTTCTCTTTATCTCAACCCTAAACATACACACTCCCTCTCCATCTCTTCCTTGTCACTCCTTCTCTCTCCACTTATCAGTCTTTATGTATTTCTTCTACCCTCCCTCTCTCCCCCTCCAAATCCATCTCTCTATTCCTGCCTCTCTCCTCCACTCTCTCAAGTCCTCTCTCTCATCCTTCATCTCTCTCCCTTTCTCTACTACTTCCCTCTGTCTTCCCCCATATCCCTCTTCCCTCTAATCCTCTCACTATCTCCCTCCCTCTCTCCTTCTCCCTCCCTCCTTCTATCTCTCCCACCTCCATCTTTAAGTCTCCCTCTCCCTGTCTTACCCTTCTCTACCTCTCTCACTCGTCTCCCCCTCTCCCCTCTCCTTCAATTTATCTCCATCTCTCCCTTTTGAGTCCCCCTACCTCTCCACCTCTATCACAATATGTCTTTGTTCTTACCTCCCATCTATATATATATATATATATATATATATATATATATATATATATATATATATATATATATATATATATATATATATATATATATATAAACAAATTTAATATTGTATTAATGCAAAGTTATTAAATTTAATAATAATAATGTTAGGGATAATAATGTTATTTTGCATGGTATTAATAATAATTTGGTCCATGGTATTTGGCCCATAGGCTTGTTATATAATAAGCAACAAGATGAATCATATCTCTTGAGGTGAAAAACTCTTTTTTGAGTGCAAAACTTGAGGAAAGGTTTTCACCTCGAAAGATTTTATCCCTCTTGGCACTTGATAGATCTAGAGTTAACGCGGATCTCGACCGGTTTCAGTCGTGTGATACCAAAGAAAATCTAACGAATAGATGATTGATTTTATCAATAATATGTAAAATCATCTAATATTAATATAATATTTTAAATATGTGTTAGATTAATTTGGTAATTTTAATTTTAAATTTTCTTAGTTACCTTAGTTTGTTGAGATGATAAATATTGTGAATACCTTTAATGATGAAAAATGATGAAATTAAAATTTTGAATGTAAAGTGACAATGTAATAGTGTTGAATGATAGAAAATGTGAATAATAAGACTATAGTAAATTACAAATAGGTGATTAAATCAAACTATTTTCTTCTATGATTTTTATTGTCAACCTTGTTAGTTTTATTGTCTTTTCATATCAATTATATGAAAAGGATAGGTTAAATCATAAACCATTTAAATATTTAGCTCAAGATATTATAGTAAACATCATACCTTGTCTCTCTTTCTCTCCAATATTAATAGGTTGAATTACTATAACACAAAAATCAATGTACATTGTCAATAATTTTTTATGCTTACACTAAAATCAATGCACAATATTAATCCAATCACTTTAAAATTAATGTACCATCATACACCCACTTACATCAAATCATAAATCAAAATCTACATTGAAATCAATGCATCTAATGAAAGAAAATAAATAACATTAGAAAACAACATTTACACTGAAATTAATGGATGTAATACAAGAAATCAAATACAATTAGAAATCAATATTTACACTCAAATCAATGCATCTTGTGCAAGTCAGAAAATAGGTTTATAAACCAACATCTACAATGAAATAAATGCATCTAGTGAAAGTAACAAAATAGGATTATAAAATTGATAATCATACCCATATCAACAAGTTTAACCAAATTGAATTATTAGGAGAAAAAACCTAGAGCTCTGATGCTGAAGCGACTGTGGAGGAAAAACCTAGAAGCCGCCGCCGCCGTTGAACGAACTTACGCTGTCTGCAGCAGGCACTGCTACTGACAGTCCTATGGAAGCTGTGGCAGGAGGGGAGAGCTCTGCCTCCCCTCCAAAAGGAACAATCCATACTGACAACCAGCCAAATGCAGAAATACGGCACCCTGCAACCAAAAACGTAGAGAAGGAACACGACAAGCAAAAGACGCCAGAAGGGACGACGTCCTTAGACAGACCTGTAGAAGAGGAAGAAAGCAATGGTCGGCAAAACGCAACCGGCTCCTTTCAGACAAAAGTGACTTCAGCGACTTGTATCCCAAAGGCAGCGGATCCGATCAAGATTGAGTTACCAAGCCACCATATCAATGGGGAAATCCAATTTATGCAAGACTACGCACTCATTGGAAAGTTCTTGGGCTTTTGGCCCACAGAAAAAGCCTTACAAGGTTGGATAGCCTCCAAATGGAAGCCCAAAGGACAAGTTACATTACAGCTTGGCCCAAAGGGCTTCTTTACAGCTATCTTCAACTGCTTAGAAGACAAAACCAGGATATTCGAAGGAGGCCCGTACTTCTTCAACTCTTCAGGCCTATATCTAACGGACTGGAAGCCTCGCTTCAATCCTGACAAAGAAGACTTTAGCTGGGCACCTGTTTGGATCAGAATGTACTCCCTTCCGGTGGAATACTGGAGAGAAGAAACGCTGGCAGACATAGGCAACAAACTGGGATCCTTCATCAAAGTGGCCACTGAAACCAAGACGCGAAAATACACCTCTTACGCTAGGATATGCGTCAAGATGCACCTCACCAAGACCTTAGCGGACACGGTAAGTCTTTTTCACGATGACTATGAATGGAAACAGACTCTTGATTATGAGCACATCCCTTTTCGTTGTAGAAAATGTCATGAGCATGGTCACCTCTTCCGTGATTGTCCCTTAAATGTGCAGCCCAAATTCCCATCCAGTGAAGGTAACCTAGACTCTGAAGGCTTCACAAAAATCCCAATCCGTCGCCGTCATGGAAAAAAAAACCAAGCTAATCCTGCTCCAGCCTTCAAAGCGCCCCCTCAAAATCGCTTCTCTGTTTTAGCCTCACAAGATATTCCAAACAGCCCCAAAGCGGATATTCCTGATCTGCTGCAACATACCCAGCCATCCCTCAACAGTTCTGAGCCAACCCCATCTAATTCTGCACTTCCTCCCCATGCCGAAAAACCCACCTCTGTCTCAGGGCCAGGGGCTCTAATCACCTCCAAGGGGAAAACCATGCTAAACGAGCCCCCTCAAGAGTCGGATATGGATCTAGATGCAGCACTAGCTCTAAGTCTTCATGACCAAACAGTGGAGGACGCCCTCAATGCCGCTAATGATATGGAGGAAGATCGAGAAGATGTTGATCTAGAGGAATTTGATATATCTAAGCTTGACATATCCAAACTGGAAGCTGCATGCAAGCAAAAGGAGTATAACTCAATCCCCCCCTGGCAATTAGACAAAATTGAAGGAGTACTCACAAGAGTACAACACCACAAAAGTTTGGGCATACAAGGAGGCAGTCACTGGGATGGAAGGAAAATCATTAAAGAACCAAAGAAAAGGGGCAGAAAAACAGATTTACAGCGTACAATAGCAGTAGGTGAAATACTCATGGATTCGGGGCAATTCCCCAAGTTGACCAAGTTCTTCAAGCCCAAATCCCCGTCTACATGAAGCTACTCTCATGGAATATAAGAGGACTAAACAGTCCCGCGAAACACAGAGTAATTAAAAACATCATAATGCAAGAAAAACCAGCAATAGTCTTTATTCAGGAAACAAAATGTAGCAGCTCAACAATAGATAGTCTCAGCAGCAAAGTCTGGGCAGGTAGCAGTTCGATAGCAGTGGACTCCTCCGGGGCCTCCGGGGGCCTAGCCATTCTATGGAATCCACAGACAGTGTCACTTGATAATTTTCATGCCACTCTGCATCTCATTCAAGCAACATTCCACCTCATCGGTACCAGCATCCATGGGCTTCTTACCAATGTTTACTTCCCGCAGACAATACAGCAGAAATCTGATCTCTTGGACACGATTTCCATCCTAAATGCAAACAGAAACTTTCCTTTATGGATAGGCGGAGGCGACTTCAACATCATCAAATCCATGGAAGAGAAAAGAGGGGGTCGGACAAGGCTAGACAGTGATAGCAGTAGCTTCAAGCAATTCATACAAGATAACCGACTCATGGACATCTCCACCTCAAATGGCATCTTCACCTGGTCAAACAAAAGAAAAGGGGCTCACCAAATTGCTTCACGATTAGACCGATTTTTAGTTTCAGACAATGCCATCCACCTCGGAGGAGAGTTCAATGCCGAGATCATCCCACAAGGAGGCTCAGATCACTGGCCTATTCTTCTCCAATGGTCCAGACCTGGCAACAGCAGCAATAGACCATTCAAATTCGAAGCCTTCTGGCTCACTGACAGTAACTTTAAGGAGGTGGTCAAACAAGCATGGACTTCCTTCATCCCGCCGGCAGGAGCTAGAATGTATCAGTTCCAGCAAAAGCTGAAACATTTGAAGCACTCACTTAAAATTTGGAACCGAGATCATTTTGGCAATATACAGCAGAACAAACAGAAATTAGAACAGCAGATGAAAGAATTACAACAAAGATTCATTCTGGAAGGACGCACCGAGGAACAAACTCAACGGGAGAAAATCCTTTGGAGTCAAATAGAGGAGAGGCAAAAACAGGAAGAAATTCTATGGAGGCAAAAGTCGCGAGTAAGTTGGCTCAAAGAAGGTGAGAGAAATACTAAATTTTTCCACAAAACAACCATCCAAAGGCGTATGCACAACAAAATCACCTTTATCAATAATCAACAGGGAGAAAGAGTGGAAGCTCATGAAGATATGGAGAAAGAATTCACCGGATATTTCAAGGACATACTAAAGGAGCCTAATGAAAACAGAGATGCGGCAATCCAAGCCATCACACAGCACATTCCAAAAATAATCAATGAGGATCACAACACTCAACTGCTCCAGCCAGTAACGCTAAGGGAGGTAGAAGATGCCATATCTCAGCTCAAAGATGGAAAGGCACCAGGGCCTGACGGATTCACGGCCAACTTCTTCCATGAATTTTGGGATCTCATAAAAATGGAAGTGTGGGATCTGGTGGAAGAATCCCGAAGCATGCACTGGGTACTCCCATCCCTCAACTCAACCTTTATTGCTCTGGTCCCCAAGGAAGCAGCCTCAAACAAACCGGAGAAGTATCGACCAATAGCGCTTTGTAATGTAATTTACAAACTAATCTCAAAGGTTATTGCAAACCGTCTCAAACCGCTACTACCCCTGCTTATCTCCCCAGAACAGACAGGGTACGTTGAGGGTCGGCAAATCATGGATGGAATTATACTATCAAACGAAGTCATCCACTCTTTAAAGCTTCTCAAGAAACCAGGTATGCTTCTCAAATTGGATCTTTCTAAAGCCTTTGATAAACTCAGCTGGAATTATATACACAAAATGCTCTTAGCTTTTGGCTTTAGTGCAACCTGGTCCAGATGGATCATGAATCTCATCACTTCGCCAAGCTTCTCTGTAATTTTGAATGGATCCCCCTCCCCTCCCTTTCGCCCCTCTCGAGGCATCAGGCAGGGGGACCCTCTATCTCCCTTTCTCTTTGTTTTAATGGCTGAAGGCCTGAGCAGGCTCCTTAAATCAGCAGTATCCTCTCAAACCATTAAAGGAATTTCTCTTCATGGTCGTCCTCCTCAAACGCATCAGCAATTTGTTGACGATACAATGCTCTTTGGGCATCCCTCTGCAAAAGAAGCCTCTGCTTTCAAATCCCTTCTTTCCCTCTTCTCAGAAGCATCGGGCACCTCCATTAATGCTTCCAAATCTCAGCTTTTTTTCTTTAATACCCCCCCCTTCCTGCAAAGGATTATAGCCAGGATTCTGGGATTCACAATTTCCCACTTGCCATCAAAATACCTCGGTGCCCCTCTTACTGATTCAGTAATCAAGCAGATTTCTTGGAAATCGTTATTGGACAAATTAGACGCCAAGCTTTCATCTTGGACTTTCCGAGCATTAAATCTAGCAGGCAGACTTGTTCTCATCAAAGCAGTTTTACAAGCTATGCCGCTCTATTTATTTTCCATCTTAGCAGCTCCGAAAGGGATTTTAAAAGAAATTCGAAATCTTCAGAGGAACTTTCTATGGGGATCCACAAGCTTGAACAGGAAATGGGCTCTTGTCAAATGGACAGAGGTTTGCAAAACCAAATCAGAAGGTGGGCTAGGTCTTAGAGATCCGCTCCAAAGCAATAATACCATGAGTGCTAAAATATGGTGGAATTGGGTCTCCAAGCCAAACACCCCCTGGGCCCAATTATGGCAAGCCAAATATGCCCGCGGCAGTCAATGGAATGAACTCATCAGAATCAATCCAACATCGCAGGGATCTCTTATTTGGAACAACGCAAAAACCCAAAGTAGCTTCCTTCAAGAGCATAGCTTCTGGGAAATCAATTCGGGCAAGACAGCTAGATTCTGGGAAGATTCATGGCAACAACTTCCCAAATTGGCTAATCTATTCCACAAACCTCACTGGCAGGCTCAAATGAACCAAGCAAACATTCCTTTGGTACATCAGTTCTGGCAGCCGTCTACAAATCACGACTTCCAATCATGGAAACCGGCGCGTCTCTGGCAAGCAGACTGGCAGGGAGAAGAGTACGCAGACATAGATCAGGAACTTAGCAACAGAAAGATTCGCCTCTCGAATCAGCAAGACAAACTCAGATGGGGATACACAACCAAGGGTACTTTTACAACCAAGGAAGCTCATCAACTACGCTACTCCAATCTCAGGACGGCAAAAGATCAACTATGGGAGCAAGTATGGCAAGCTGGGCATTGGCCCAAAATCTCAACCTTCCTATGGCTTCTCAGCAGAAAACGCATTCTCACCTGGGATAATCTGATCAAAAGAGGCATTGTAGGGCCATCCAGATGCCCAAACTGCAATACAAATTGTGAAACTATCAATCATTTAATGGAAGAATGCCCACTAGCAAAACAAATCTGGGGAAGAGTCGAGAAATGCAATATGAGAGCACACCCCAGGCAGGAGGACATAACAGACACCATAAGGACCTGGGAAAAATATCCATACAAGTGCCGGATCCTTAACTCCTTATGGCGCATTATACCAGGATTTCTATACTGGACACTGTGGAAAGAACGCAACCACAGAATATTCAACAGTACCTCAAGATCCATAGATGATCTATGGCTCAAGCTTAAAGAGAACTTACAGGAAACTCTGGCCATCAAAGTTTGGAGTGATGATGATATGCCGGAAAATCAACAGGAGCGTTGCATTATGAAGGAATGGAATCTAGATCTCAAATCCTTAGTCAAAGTGACCATTAAACCTTCCACCAGATCGGCTTCGCCCTCCTTTTGGTCCCCGCCTGTACACAATTCTTACAAGCTCAACTTTGACGGAGCGGCCAAAGGCAATCCAGGCCCTGCAGGCTTTGGAGGAGTAATCCGCCGTCATAGCGGAGAAGCAATGCTATTATTCTATGGCTCAATTGGGAAAGATACTAATAACGCCGCAGAGCTAGAGGGTCTTTGGAAAGGTATATGCATAGCTGAACAGCATCATCTCTCTCCTCTTGAAGTAGAAGGCGACTCTCTCATTCTTATAGAGGCAGCCAAAAGAATGCAAGCAGGAGCTAAGGCAGTCAAAATAGCCAAAAGCTGGAGATTGTTAAATCGTCTGGAATCCCTGGAAGAAAAGCTTCAAGTTCTCCACAATCTATCCTTCCATCATGTAAGAAGGACAGCTAATCAGGTAGCTGATCGGCTAGCTAATCAGGGAGCGTCTCAGTCAACACATTTCTTCTCTGGCCCTCTGGATATGGTTGAAGATGATAAGCTCAAACAGGATTGCATTTCTTTGGTGCACAAAGACATCCTTCCCCCGGATGCGGGTGTCTAGCAAGGGTAAGTGGCAGGTGGCCATTAAGGCACCACCGCAACTTGCTACCTGTCTCAATGCCAAGGCAGAGAGCAGGTACAAGTATGCGATGGCATGCAGCAAACAATTAAAGCACCAGGCAGTAGATGTTAAGGGAGATAAGTTCCAGGCGATTGAGGTTACGGGAGATCAGAGCGTGGTTCAGGCAGCATTGATGGTAAGCGAGACTGCTCCGGTTTCGAGGAGATCTGAATTGATGGAGTTGGATACGCAGCAGTTGGCAAGAGCGCAGGCCTGGCTATATACTGTGTCCGCAGAGAATGCTGCTAAGAGAATGTTGTAGGCTGTGGGCAGAGGGCAAACCACCGCTCTGCATCACTACCTCCAGCATATTGCGCAGTGTCTTCAGGAGCTTAGCTGGGGATCGAAGATGCGTCGTCGGGGGGTGCCATGTCGAGGTGGGCGTTCGGGGGTTCGTTACGATACTGAGAGGGAGGAACCACCTCCGATAGCTCCGATGGCCACCATTTCCCCTTCATCTTCCAGTTCAGAGGATGAATTTTTGCTCATGAGGGACTCCTATCAGTCCTTCCGCCTTCGCATTCCCAGAGGGCTCCTTCAGACGGATATCATGGTCAATTTTACATTGTATCTTTCCGAGGCTCCTCCAATCAACCCCACCGGGTCCTCCCCTGCTTTTGACAGTCTACACAGTAATGAAATTCTGCTGGGGGATATGTAGGGAAGATTGCACAGGATGCCCCGTCCGCAAGCGCCCATGGCTCATGTCGTCCAGCCTCCGCAGGCTCAACATCAAGAGAATTCCATCTGCGATGAATCAATGCAAGAGATTCAGCCAACTATGAATCAATGTGTCCAAACTGGGATTGCAGAACCGGTTCATGCTCTTCAGGGTATGGAGGGGCACATCCAGGTGGATGAAGAGTCCGTCATATGGCTACCGCCCAGCCCACCGCAACAGCAACTGCCGGCGACGCCCAGTCACCCTTCCTAATTCTGTTCAACAGCGCTGTTCCAGGTCTTGCTTTGTCTTTGCATATGTCATTGTTGGTCACTCTTTCAAATCTCGCTCTGTCCATGCTCTCGGCCCTATAGTGGCTTTGTGTTTCTGAGTCGGTTTTGTGAACTGTAATGGTGTCCACGCGGCACTTCTGGTTTTTTGTGAGGCACATCTGGACATTTTGTGAGGCACATCTGGCCTCTTTTTGTAATGCTGTCTCAAAGGTCTGAGTCTGAGTTTTTTGTCCCAGCTGTCATAGTCTGAGGGTGGCCCAGTCCCCTCTGTTGATGTATCTTATGTAAATATTTTCCTGCTTAATAGAAGTTACTTTTACCCAGAAAAAAAAAAACAAAATAGAATTATAAATCAACATCTAAACTGAAGTCAATGCCTATAGTGAAAGCAATCAAATAGGATTAGAAATCACCATATACACTAAAATCAATGAATTTAGTGGAAGCAATAAAATAGGAATAGAAATCGTCTACATTGAAACCAATGTATCTAGTGCAAGCAATCAAATATTATTAGCAATCAACATCTACATTGAAATCAATGCATCGAGTGTAAGCAATCAAATAAGATTAAAAATAACCATCGAAACTTAAATCAATACATTTAGTCAAAAAAATCAAATAGGATTAGAAGCAATCAAATATCATTAGAAATCAACATCTACACTAAAATCAATGCATCTAGTGCAAGAAATGAAATATGATTAGAAATCACCATATAAACTAAAATCAATGCATGTCGTGCAATAAATATTCTTCTCTCTCTCCCCCCTCCATATATATATTTCTTCCTCCATCTCTCCTTCTTTGTCTCTCTATCTCAACCCCCCAACACACGTGGTCTCTCACTCGATATCTACCAATCACTTTGTCCCTCCCTCTCTCTCCATCTCTCTCTGCTTCCCTCTCTTCACTTTCTATATATATCTCTATATCCCTTTGTCTCTCTATATCACCCCCAAAGAATACATGATCTTTCTCCAATATATCTATCTATCCCTTCCTCCTCCTCTCATTCCCTTTCTCTCTCTCTTCCCCTTCTCTCCCTCCCCCCCGCTTCTACCTTTCTTCCCTCTTGTTGTCATCTCTCCCTTTCTATGCATTTTTATTATCACTCCCTCTCTCTCTCTCTCCAAATTTCTCTTTGTATTTCTTTATTATTACCTCCCTCTTTCCCCCTCCAAATCCATCTCTTTCTCCCTCCCTCTCTCCACTCTCTCACATCCTCTCTCTCTCTCTCTCTTCACCCTTAAGCTCTGTTACTATATCTTTCCCTCTCTCCTGTCTCCTTCTCTCCCCCATTTGCTCCAGCTCTCCTTCTTTGTATCCTTCTCTCACATCCAAACATACACACTGTTTCTCCATCTCTCCCTTGCCTCTCCCTCTCTCTCTCCACTTCTCACTCTCTATGTATTTCTTCTTCCCTCCCTCTCTCCTCCTCTCTCTCAAGTTAGCTCTCTTGTACATCATTTCTCTCCCTTTCTCTCCTACCTCCCTCTCTCTTCCCCCATCTCTCTCTCTCTCTCTCTCTCTCTCTCTCTCTCTCTATATCTATATATATATATATATATATATATATATCTCCTCCAATCCTCTCACTATCTCCCTCCCTCTCTCCTTCTTTCTCTCCCCCTCCATATTTGTGTCTCCCTATCCCTCTCTTACCCTTCTCTACATCTCTCACTCATCTCCCTCTTGATTTCTCCTCTCCCCTATCCTTAAGTTTATCTCCATCCCTCCCTTGTTACTCCCCCTATCTCTCCACCTCTATCACTCTATGCATTTGTTCTTCCCTCCCTTATATATCTAGAGTTAATATATATCATGATATATTAATATATATTATAATATAACAAATTTAATATTGCATTAATCCAAAGTTATTAAATTTAATAATATTAATATTATAATATATTAATAGTAATAGTAATAGTAATAGTAGGGTTAATAATGTTTTTTTTTCTATATGGTATTAATAATAATTTGGCCCATGGTATTAATAATTATTTGGCCCATGGTATTTGGCCCATAAGGCTCACGTAAAAAAAAAAAAAAAAATTAGTCTTCGTAAATATAAAATATAAAAGCAGGTTTTATTTATTTACAATACCTCTAGTTTATCTATACTTTTATTTATTTACCATACCTATGGAGTAAATATAAAAAAAGATTTTATTTATTTACCATACCTCTAGTTTATTTATATTTTATTTATTTACAATACATCTTTTGTAAACTTCTTTATATTTTTAATTTATATTGTGTTTATGCATACGAATAATTAGATTGATTTTTAAATAAGGCATTAAAAATGTTAAATGTTAAACATTACATTTAAATTTACATTTACATTTACCTTTTAATGTGAGATCTACACCATATTGAGTTGTTTACATTTACATGTCTATGTTTTTGTGTGAGATATACACCCATACTAGGCTGTATAGCCCTCTAGGCGCAATTAGATGTTGATTTCTTATCCTATTTGATATATTTTTATGTATTTACCATACCTCTTTTTTGAGTGTTTGCAAACCTCTTCATATTTTAAATCTATATTTTGTTTATACATAATAATAATTAGATTGATTTCTCAATAGGATCCAAATGTTAAATGTTAAACATTACATGTTGTTAAATTTACATTTACCTAAGATCTACCCCTATACTACCCCTATACTGTAGAGCACCTCTAAGGGAAATAGCAAGTTATTTGTCATGAAATTATGTATATTTTTTAAATGAATTGAAAATAAAAAAAAATAACAAAGAAAAATATAAATGAAATATATAGCTAAATTAATTTGTTTTTGAAAATAAATCTAAATTTAGAATTGACATAAATATTTTTCATCATTTTATTCTTTTCATACTTCCATTTAAAATTTACAAAAACACAACAAAATTTCTAATTAAAATTATTTTAATATATTACCAAGAATGCAATACAATAATATAAGTGAAGTATTAAACTTCTACAAAATACATTAAGAATTTATTTTACCTATGCTTAATAAAATAAAGGGTAAATTTTCACACTATTGTATAGTAATTTGCCCAACTTTTGTCAAGCCAATTGCTATCATTATTTGATAATGTGATCACATCTAATTCAATGCCAATGCATTAATTGTATTGCTATATGCCCATCAAGGCAATACCGCATTTCCCTCCTGGTGTGTTAACGTCTAGTTTAATTCTCATGTGTCCATTTCCTCCCCATGTGGTTCCCCAAGAGTTTTTCATTATCCAATATTTTTTTGGGAACCAAAACTTTTTTTCCTTTCCATATCCAACCACTACAATTGCATGGTCAAATTATTTGCCACATTTACCATTATATACTCCTTGCTCAACAAGCAAACAAAATTATGTTAGTTACACTTGCTAGATTATTCATCCCTTTCTTATTTTTTTCTCAAGAAAGACAATATAAGGAATCATCACCACTTACACTCCGATAACTTTTCATATCTTTAATATTTTTAAACTTTACCACTACAGCTATAGGTTGACTAGATACTGCTCATTTGAGAGCGTCTTTAGTAACAAGACAGGCACGTCGAACACCCCTAATACTTTGTCCCTGAGGAATCTACATCAAAACAAAAAAAAACAATGATTTAATTGTCTTACAAATTACATGATGTTATTATTATAAATAATATATTGTTATTTATAAAAACTAATTATGTGTTTAGTATTTTTTAACAAAATTTCTAAAATATTTTGTCTGTATAGAGTCTATAAAATTTAATATTTTGAGTATCAAATATGGTTAGTTGTGAAAACCTCTCATATAAACCATGAACAAAATGACATGAAATGATTCTAATAATTACAATTTAAAATAATTAGAAATTATGAAACTAATCCAAATCCTAACCCATTTAAACTCCATCTCAACAGAAACTAACTATCCAAATCCTAACCCATTTGAACTCCATCTCAACAAGATCTAACTATCTTAATGCATAAATCATTTAACTATCTTAATACACAAACCCATCTTAGTATGTACCATTAAGCCTTATTATTGTACCACTCCATCTCTGCACATGCCCTTCACACCAGTGTAAGAATAGTAATACTCAGTAGTTATCCCTCCCCATCTATTTCTGACATAGTTGAAGGCATTGATAATGTTCCCTCCACTGCAGTCATTTCCTTGGCCAATGCAGTCAAGCAATTGCTACGGCGATAGGGTAAACAATTTTTTTTTTTGATCTGGATGAGACCCTCTATAGCAGCTACAACTGCAAAGGCCCAACAACTTCTAGTACTTCTATGTTCTGCCAGTTGTATCTAAAGGGAGCTTGATCGCTGATCCTTAGCTACCATTTACCTAAAGTTTCTATCTAGTAATAGTAATATCTTAATTGAAATTATTTCTCTCATCATACATACCGCAAGACCCTTGATCCTTCATAGGAGTTATTTCTCCCTCCTTTGTCCATTCTTCACTCTATTATCTCCATTTTCTTCAATATTCTTAAAGAAGGTCATGGCCACATCGAATTCTTGATCAGTCATATCTGAAAACTGATTCAATCCAAGTTGGTATGTAATATTATTTTTATTCATAGAGTCAATATATATATATATATATATATATATATATATATATATATATATATATATATATATATATATATATATATATATATATATATATATATATATATATATATATATATATATATATATATACACACACACACACACACACAAATTTTGGTCACTGGGGATGGATCTTGCTTCTGGTGCTTAGTTTGCTTGTTGTAGAAAACTGGACAAACTTGTGATAGCCATTGAGGGATGGTGGTTGAAGTGTCTAAGAATTTGGTTTTTAGAATGCATGGATTACACAAAATGATTTCTGAACTACACAAAATAGGACACAAGCCCATATTTTTCTTTGACGAGTGAAAAAGACAAGGAGCACAAAGGATTTAATGGAGGAGGGAAACATACTAATGGAGAAGGGAAGAAGATGTGACAAAATTTAATTTCAAGTGCAGGAAGTTCAGGAAAAGTTTGCATGATCAGTGAGATAAAAATAAATAAAATAGTAAATTTCAATGAACTAGAAGGAGAGATCGACTAAAAAAAGGAAAACGCTAGTAGAAGAACAAGATTGACTAGCACAAGAACACATAGTGGATATTCATAGAGTAGCCAAATTTTCCCACAAAAAAAAAATGACAAGTCGACAACACATAACATTTTTTCACATTTAGCATTTTAGCACTACAAAGAACAAATAAGAGAGGAAGCCTACACATACCTCGACGAAGATCCATGTTTATAGACATCTACAACAACGCACGGGGGATTTTGGCTGATCTCAAATGCAGATAGCTTAATTGAGTATTGGGAGAATGAGAGGGGACTCCACTATGTGGGTATAATCTCTCATTGATCTGAGGCTCAAGGGTAGAGAGTGGCTTTTCTAGAGTCCCTTGACTTGTTACGGTGGAGCATTATTCTAAAGATTCTTGGTAAAGGAAAACCCTTTAATCTCCTGCACTCTTTTTAATTATTTTGGCAGAGGATTATGGATTCCCATTATTGGGTGGAATATATATATCTATATATATATAGATATATATAACTCAAGGCGGAGGTAGCAGGGATCTTGATTCCTTGTGTAAGATCCAGGGTGACAAGAGGAACTAGCTTGGCTGCAGTTGTATACAATTGGCTGACTAGTGAAGCTTCCAACTCTGTAATCCATGTTTTGTTTGAATCCAAGATAAGTATTTTCCCATGTAATATGTATTATTCATTTAATTTTATGTTTCTCCATTGTTATTTTATCGAGTAAATGGAAATACATAGTTTCTTTTTGTTAAGGAAATGAGCTCCGGATATGGATGCTAAATTACTACTATTTTTTTCTTTGTATTTGTGTCCTCTACATAGACAATGTGCATACATCTAGAAACATAAACATGAATGTTGTCCACAATATTTGTCATATATTAACCTTAATTTCATAATAATCATTCTGCATAGAGGAATTTCAAACATAAGTTTTATTTTAATCTTTGTTGCAAGAAAGATAATTATTTTTTCTGAGTTTAAAGATGTAGTAGTTTAAGAACTAGTTATATATTTGACTAAGGTGATAAATGCCTCAATGTATTTTATATATGCTTCATATACATATAAATATTCACATGGTTGTTGTGTTTTTTGATTAGCATGTTAATACCCGGTGGATATATTAAAGCAACAAACACAACCTTTCATAAAATAAGTCTAATCCCATTGGCTAGATTTCGAACATGCATTGAATTCTTGATGATGCTAAGAACCAAAAGGCTATACGAGAGTTCCATAAATTTCTCATGGAAATAGTGGTTTGAAGGGTATCAACCTCAGAAAAATGTGTATAATGATTTATAAAACATTTAATTCGGGCATAAAAAATGTAAATGGATAACACGTAATCCATAACTTCTGAAAATATGTATATCATATTGCTGCGTAACATTGTTGATAACGGTGTATAATTCTTAGGTTTATAACTATGATGCGAGTTTAAAATAATATTCAAATGTCCATATATTACCAAAATTAACTTGCAAACCTATGTCGAGAGGTTGTGGTTTTCATACAACGAGTTCATATGTATACAACTAGATGGTCTAGGTGTGGTATATGTGTAGGCAAAAACACTCCACAAGTAAATTTCTCATGCCACGTGTATTTGAATCCACATTGTATATAAATATATTGATAGGAATGTGACCTTTGCCAATTCCTTGTTGAAGTTATGAGCTTTTTGTTCGAGTTTCAATTTGAGTATGGCATATGCATAAGGACACCGTTCACTTTATATATATATATATATATATATAGATATCAAAGTGGTGCATTATGAATAAAGGTACCACATGCCTCAACATACTCCTACGTCAATATAGGGGGTTATGCCATGTGGGTTGCGTGTGAAAGTAAGGTGAAAAGTGAAATTTTGCAATGAATAAAACTCGAAAGATTCTAAATTAAGATTTTGGAGTCCAAATTGGACCAAATCTATATCATTAGGATTTGCCTCACTAAGACACACATGATGAAAACATCCAACATGATTTTTGAGGTAGCAAAGGAACCTCAACAAAACAATTATCTTGTCTCTCTAAATGCACCTAAGAAGTTGGGTAAGTATAGTGAATACTTCACTGAGGTTAAGTTGGGGTGTTTATAGGTGGTACCATAGTATCAAGGTTTAACACTTGGATTAGATGGGCTCTATCATGGGCAGGTAACAACGGGTTCCTGTAACGATGTCTCCTTATTTAGAAAATTAACTAAACTAATGTTGAGTTAAAGTACAGTTTGTAATTAATTAATTGAATTCATGGTTGATGTATATTACCTTGTGAATTGAGGATGTGACATGGTATTAAAAATTGACATGATTTTATTATCATTATGTCAATTAACAACTTGTGTTGACTAATATATTTTTTGTTGAGTATGCATGGAGATGTGATATTACATGTGGCTTGATGTTGATTAGTATTGATACACTAACATGGTTTGTATTGTTACAACTAGCCACAATGGAATTGCTATGAAACCAAGATGTTGGTTATGATTATGTTTATTTATTTATTTATATCAAATGTATATAACAATTGTGCATGATTGAAAACATATCACAAGCATTACAAGGATAGTAAGATGTAAGTAATGAGTAGTAGGATGGTTCAATACAGTTCTAATAGGTAACAACATGGGCATGAAGAAACTTTAGTGGAGAACAGTGGAGGTTTAAAACTCTTTTGATTGGAAGGATATCTTGAGAAGCCTACAAGACGATATTAGGAGTTGTAAGGTAGATAATAAAAGGCTAGTAAGGGCTAAGGAAAGGAAAGCTAAGATGAGTTATATTGAATATCATTTCTATCTTGAAAAGATATAATTAGTATGGGTTGGCGTCTAGTGAGAGAGATATGTTGAGCTCTTTGTGATCATAAGAGATAAAAAATGTGGTCAATGGTTGTTCGGCATCAGATCCCCTGCGCAATGGTTTTGGGGCTTAAAGCCTGAGTTTTGGGTCGAGTTGTATTGTAAAGACTCCGTGAAGTGCGCGAGGTGTAAAGACAAGTCAAAGGGTTGTCTGCTCTTGAGTATGTAAAGTAATAAGTTGTAATGTTGGCCTACCCATGGTCGGCGGACCATGGGATTGTATAAATAGAGTGAGGCTCTAAGTTGTAAAGTAGTTTTAGAAAAAAGAGAAGGATGAAGATGGATAATGTGTAGGAACCGGCTCTCAGTCTGTAAGTTCAAGTCTTGGGTCGTGGTAGTAGATAGAGGCTCTGTAGTTGAGTGTGCAAAAGGCCTAATAGATTTCGCAGCTGTGTGTGTGGACCCATGCAGCTGAGTGTGTAGGGTAGGAGTTTGGAGTGTATTTGAGAGACGTAATAATAAAGATAAGTTGATTATGAATTACTGGGTATCTGTGTTTCTTTTATCTTATGCATCTCTTTACAGTTTTATATGTGCGTGCACTGGTTACGAATGTTGAAATATAAATAATAATATTGGGCCTACGCAATTAAACTAAGAACTATAGGCATAGTAAGAATAAAGCATCGAGAGAATACCTCCTTCGCGCTCTTCACATAGTTGCACGAAGACAGTTACACACGGTGTGAAGTATAGACAACTGCGTGGACCTACAAGAAGCACGAAACTTGCTCCATATACTCTGCACAAAGATCACTACACCCACCAAGTGACTCAAGGGTGAGTCACAACATTTGTGTTGGGGGCTTGCTGGGCATTAGATCCCCCATGCAATGGTTTTGGGGCTTAAAGCCTGAGTTTTGGGACAAGTTGTATTGTAAAGACTCCATGAAATGCACGGAGCATGAAGTGTAAAGGCAAGTCAAAGGGTTGTCTGCCCTTGAATATGTAAAATAATACGTTGTAATGTTGGGCTACCCATGGTCTACGGACCATGGGATTGTATAACTAGAGCGACACTCTAAGTTTTAAATTAGTTTTAGACAAAAGAGAAGGATGAAGATGAATAATGTATAGGAACCAGCTTTGAGTCTATAAGTCTGAGTCTTGGGTCATGGTAGTAGATAAAGGCTCTGCAGTAGAGTGCACAGAGGCCTAGAAGAGTCTACAGCTTTGTGCGTGGACCCCTACAGCTGAGTGCACAGGTTAAGAGTTGGGATTGTATCTGAGAGACGTAATAATAAAGATAAGTTGATTCTGAATTACTGGGTATCTATGTTTCTGTTATCTTATGCATCTCCTTACAGTTTTATATATGTGCACACTGGTTATGAATGTTGAAATATAAATAAGAATATTGGGCCTATACAATTAGACTAAGAACTATAAGAACAGTAAGAATAAATCATCGAGAGACTACCTCCTTCGTGCTCTACACATAGTTGTGTGAAGACAGTTGCATAGGGTGCGAAGTATAGAAAACTACGTGGAAGCCCTGCAAGCGTGTAGGTTCAGGCCGCAGACTTTCCAAAACTTCATCAAGACATCCCTAGGGTGCGAAATCCTGGTTCCAACACCCTCTCAGACTACCTCGAGTGAGACCTCAGTTCGTGCGCTGTGGAATGTTGCCGAAAGGGCCAGTAGTTTCGGGATTTGTTCGGCTAACTCACCTATAAAACCTGGGTTAGGCCCCAACAAGCCAACAAATGGTTTTTTTGCTGGGACCGAGATCTACCTAAGGGATGTCTGATGTCGTGGCACTAGAATCCAACAAAGAAGGAAATTGAAGAGTGGGTGGACAAGAAAATACATGGGTTCGCGACACAGGAGAACAGGAAGCTACGAATATATAAAGAACAGTGGTTGGATTGCTATCTGTATACGGAAGTCCAAGAAATTTTCTTTGCTTCTTTCCCTATCGAGGTATATGAGTGGATCACGAAGTTAGCAGATAGTCAAGGGAGGTGCAGAGTCGATAAACCAATCATGTGGACTTCAGAACTAGTGCATAGGCTAGAAGCCTCGGAGGAAAGGATCATGCACGTTGTGGACCATTGGCTTTATCAAATTATAGGTAGATTCATTATTGGGTTTGCAATAGATATGACTGTCAGTTACAACGAGGCAGAGCGACGTTTTCTCAAGGGACCGTGAGGTAAGTACATCAAGACTTTGAATACCTAGATTAAAATGTTATTGTGTGAGAAGAGGATTATGCGAGTAAATTAAAAGATGGTTCATGGACTATCCAATGGAGCACAATAGAGTTGCAGCAAGATGGTGTGACCACCTGACTAATCGAAGAAGGAACAGTCTCACCGCTCCAGACAGTTGAAAGAGAGCGTGGGACTATAAAACAACCTGTTTGGGAGCTGCGATAATAGGGGTCCGCGCAGAGTTGGTATGTCATAGGGTTCATGCCCATGCATTAGGGGGTGCGCTGCCACATGGATGGACTATGAAGTGACTATTCATGTCACTGTTCATGATAATATGGAGGAATTAAGGCAAAATGGAGCGTGCGGTGGTCAATTAAGACGGAAGTTATGGGCAATATTTTGGAAAATTTGCCGCCATGGGAACATTTATGATCTGAATTTGGGGGGAACGGTTGAATCTGAATTTGAAAAGTAATATAAAACCATAAGCACCTGCCATGGAACAACACTTGGTCTTTTGAGAATTGAACTATTACAGAGTGTGGAGCGCTGAGCGAATTTAGAGAAATTAAGTGTGCGAAGAGCTAATTATAGACTATACATGATGAATGCGACCAAGCCATGTGTAAGATTTACCGAGGATATTGTTGGAGAAGTTGTGCATCTTGAAATGGTTCACGATAATCCTGTAGAGGAGGGTATGGCACTAGAGGTTTCGAAATCTCTGCAAATGCCAAGACCAAAGAAGAGTAAGGAGGCGCAGGGACCAATCAGCATGTCCTCATGAAACCCATGCTTTGGCGACTTATCCATGGAGGAGAAGGTCAAGGCGGTCAATGTTGAATCAGAAGAAGACGAAGATGATCTAGAGGACCTCATTGCATAGATAGAGCAACAAGATGATGTAGAGGAGGACATGCCTCCCATGGTTTCCGCAATGAAGCTTCCTGAGTGAATTCCCCCACGAAAAGGTAAAGAAAATATTCCCAAAGACTTGGAGGCTATGAAGAGTGCGCTCCAAATCCCATTCCTTCCTAATGGAATCACCTTCAAAGGTCCACCATTAAGCAGGGTGCCTACACTAAAATTTTAGGATTGGGACCTCGTGGACAGTGAGAAGTTTCTGCACCTAGCGGTCGAGAGCTTGATGAAGCGAAACACGGAGGGGTTCGTCATCACCTTGGAGCCGCAAAAATGGTTTCCCAGAGAAGAGAAGGTCGGACTCTTGAATCTGTGATGGATACCTCATTATCACTGCGTGCCCATTACGATTTTTGTCATCATGCAGTTGTTGTGCCTAGTGCATGATGGGTATCTGTTGTTGGAGGAGCCAATCCCCATCATGACAGTGCTAATTCACATGGTTACTCGGCTGCCCTACCAAGGCAATGACCCCACAACAATTGCAGGAAAAGCACCGACTTGGCCCTCGCAGAGGCGATGAAAGCCAAGTATAAGCTTGAGAAGAAGAAAAGAGGGTATGCCATAGCAAGCATCAAGGATAAAGGTGTTTGAGTTGCTACCCAGTTGCTGGTTGGAAAACTGATGATGAAGTACTATACTGATGAAGTCCCAGCACCAATAGTTGTGCTGGCAGAGAAGTGTGCAAACGGGATCTAGTTCAACTAGGCGGGATTCCTCTGTGAGGAATTCCTCACGAACTCCAGAGAGGCCCAGGAGCAGGGTAAGACCTTTCGCTACGTGTAGTTTCTCTTATCCATCCTGTTGGTGGTAGGATAATTGTCGGAGGATAGTTAGTTCGCTGCCATCAAGCAGGATCTACCAGAAGCCGCAAGGTACACCTCACTCTAAGCAACGAAGGACACAAAGAGGATTCCCGAGATGAAGGTCTTTTGGGTGCTCATGGAGGTGAGCATCCAAATGTGGATAAACAAAAAGCTGCACCTCTCCCCAATAGTCTACAACAGCTTGCAGAGCTCGGCCGAATTTAAAGCCGATATTCATAATTTGTATATCCGGGAGCGGAACAATCCCACGAACAAGTGGATGAATCTTCCATTCATTGCAGTGATGATGTGATATTTGCAGTACTAGATTCTTAGCCTCTAGAGTGGTGGCTCTTGATTTAATAGACTTGGATAAAGAGGCTACACAAAGGAAGAAAGAAGAAGCCAAGCTCTACATCACAAAGCTGGCAGAGAAGCGGAAGAATGAAAAAGCCACTGCAAAAGTAAGGGCACAATGCGAAGAAAAATTGGCGGTTGCCGTACAAAAGAATATTGAGGAAGCAGCAAAAGCAGCAATAGCGCAGGCAATGGAGACCACCACTGCACCCACAGAAGAGCCCGGGGAGGGCCAAGAAATGTCCATGGAGCAGGACATAGAGGAAGAGGATAAGACAGAGGAACGTGGAGACCTCGGTTCTCCATCAACCCAACTTAAGCGGCTGTGTGTCCCTGAGGAACCAACCCCGAGGAAGAAGGTGAAGGCAACAAATACCTCAACGGATCTAATCATGCTCACTAAGGGTGACGTTTTGGACATTGGCAAAACAGTTCGCGATGTCACTAAGGACACCTTCGAAGAATTGATGATGGAGCAGACAACTGTGTTGGGGGCACTCAGAGTGCATTTGCAGGAGTTATAGGTGCGGCCCCCACAAGTAGGAATAATGGCACCATATGTCACGATAGGAACATCGAAACTAGAACATATTCTACGTGTCTGCACAACAAACACTTTTCTGTTACCCGAAGGCATGGTATCAGTAGCAGCCGATAGTGACAGGGCCGCGATGACAAGAATGAAGGGTTTGGGGTTGAACTTGGTAGCCCTACCAAGAGAAACCCTGTATAAACTCTAGGATGGGATTACAATAGAGTTACGCGCCAAGGAGGGTTTCACACTCCAGGTCTTGAGCTAGTAGAATATAAATATAGAACAGCTCAGCCTGCAGCGTGATGACCTGGCCACACAGACCCGTGGATTGGAACAGGTCGTTGAGCAGACCTGTAGTAGTGTACCGGAGTTGGCCGTTCTGGCAGCGCTACTAATAGTATAGCAGATTAACCGACTGGTGGCTAGAGTCAGGGAGGCCAAGGAGGAAATGGTGAAGGTTCAGTTAGAGTTAAACCTATAGATCATTGAGTTTTGGTTGAGGGCGCAACCCTCCACACCCCCAGAAGTCAGAGAGCAGTGTGTCAACGCTATTCAAATGGGGTTGGAAGAAATTGAGTGCCAGTAAAGGATTGCACGACCATGTTGAATCATTCACTATTCATGCTCACCTCACTGTAGGAGGATCCAACTATTTAGCAGCTAGAGGCAGAAGCATATGAGTTACAGTAGGAGTATAGCAGTATCCAAGGGACCACGCAAATGGTCGCCCTTCCTCACCGACTAGATAAGATGAAAGAGGCAAGAGCATTTAAGGAACAGGTGGATGTCACGCGTAAAAGATAACCAGTGCTTAAGGCGCGCCTGTAGCCTTGGATTGATGAAGCGTTCGCAGTGACCACTAAGATGAAGGGAAATATGGCATGCATCCAGGGAATCTATATGCTGAGGTAGGGATATGACCCTGCTAATGAATTTTCGGAGGAACGTATGCAAAATATACAACAGATGGCGGAACAGTGTGCCACGGACCTACGAGAAGCACAGAACTTGCTCCATACACTCCACACAAAGATCACTGCACCTGCTGAGTGACTTGAGGGCGAGTCATGATGTTTTTGCTGGGGTCTTGTTGGGCATCGGATCCCCCGCACAATGGTTTTGGGGCTTAAAGCCTGAGTTTTAGGACAAGTTGTATTGTAAAGGATCCGTGAAGTGCACGAAGCCTGAAGTGTAAAGACAAGTCAAAGGGTTGTCCGCCCTTGAGTATGTAAAGTAATACGTTATAATTTTGACCTACCTATGGTTTGCAGACCATGGGATTGTATAAATAGAGTGACACTCTAAGTTGTAAAGTAGTTATAGACAAAAGAGAAGGATGAAGATGAATAATGTATAGGAACTAGCTATGAGTCTATAAGTCTGGGTCTTGGGTCATGGTAGTAGATAGAGGCTCTGCAGCTGAGTGCACAGAGGCCTAGTAGATTCTACAGTTGTGTGCGCAGACCCCTGCAGCTGAGTGTGTAGGGTAAGAGTTGGGATTGTATCTGAGAGATGTAATATTAAAGATAAGTTGATTCTAAATTACTGGGTATCTGTGTTTCTGTTATCTTATGCATCTCTTTACAGTTTTATATGTGTGCGCACTGGTTATGAATGTTGAAATATAAATAAGAATATTGGGCCTATGCAATTAAACTAAGAACTATAATAACAGTAAGAATAAAGCATTGAGAGAATACCTCCTTCACGCTCTACACATAGTTGCGCGAAGACAATTGCACAAGGTGTGAAGTATAGACAACTGCATGGAAGCCCCGCAAGCATGCAGGTTCAGGCCATGGACTTTCCAAAACTTCATCAAGACAACCCTAGGGTGTAGAATCCTGGTTCCAGCACCCTCTCATACTACCTCTGGAGAGACCTCAGTTTGTGCACCGCAGACTATTTCCGAGAGGGCCGGTAGTTGCGGGATTTGTTCGACTAACTCACCTCTAAAACCTGGGTTAGGCCCCAACAAGCCAACAATGGTAGCGGGTCCAGGAAGAGCCCCAGAAGAGAAAGTGGAGGTATTGTGAAAGGGAATTCTCCATTGAGCACCCTAGAGGGAATCACTAGTACTTGGGTGCACCACTCCGGTAGGCCTTCTAGTTCTACTACTAGGAGGCATCATTACCATTATCAATATCATCATCATCATCATCATAGTAAGAGAGGTGAATATCACATTCAAAAGGAACTAAATAAGGCCAAAACACCGTAATTTAATGGGTAAATAAAGAAATCAGAAGATTTAGAAGCATGGTTTCTTGGTATTGAAAAGTTCTTTAGGATTGACGATTACTCTAAAAACATGAAGTTAATGATAGGCACCTACATTCTAAAAGCAAAAGAAAAAATATGGTGGAATATCATAAGAATGTCAATTGTATAACTAAAGAGATGTTGACATGGGGTGACTTTCAGGGTCTCTTTAGATACAAATACTTCTCATACAACTATTATGATAGCAGGGCGAATTTATGGTGTGAAGTTGGAAATTTTCAAAAGATGGAAAAAGTGCAATGATCCATTCGCAGGATTCCTTTATCATTTAGGGACTAAATTGATATGCATGAACGTAAAAATTTAAAAGATTCCATTAAGAAATTGAAGTGTTGTTATGGGCAAGAAAAATGAAGGCTAGAATCCAAGGGTGAGTGGAAAGCAAAGAGTAGTGGAAAGGATAAAAGGAAGTGGCTTAAGAGATTGAAGATAAGGAAGGAAAGATGACCAGAACTAATTCAATCTGATTTCAACAAAAATTTAGTTTAATTGAGAAGGGTCATGCACATTAGCCTACAAAACAAAAACACTAACATGAGGCCAAATATCCTTTGTGTTGCTAGACATGTGGATGATACCACCGGAAATGATACTTCCTACAGTAGAGAATTATATGTCCAAATATTTACAGTGCACAAGAGGTTCACACCATGGGAGACATGGCACATTGTTTTCCCATGATTTATGCAGAAATGGATAATTGTCAAGTAGACTACCAAGCATCCATTATTGAGATGGAAGGTAAGATATGTAATCAAGTTATTTATATTTTGATTGATCCTAGTTCTAACTACGGTTACATTAGCGCAAAGCTTGAAGAGAAATGCCAGTTTACCAAGGAAGCACATGAAGAACCATGGCTGGTTTAGTTAGCAATAAGGATCAAGAGAAGAGTAAACCACTAGGTGAAATCATGTCCTTTTGTGCTTCAAGGCATGCCAACGATATCAAACCTATAATGTGTTTCTATTGGGAAACTACAATATGTTTTTAGGTATGGATTGGTTGTATAAGAATCATACCATTGTTGAATGCTATTAACATGCAATCAAGTGATTTGATGAAATTGGAGAGAGAATAATATTGTAGGGTAAGTAGAAGCCTACTATAATAAGGAAAATTACATCCATGCAGGCCAGGTGAGATCCTTTTTCTAATTCGATTCTCTGTTTTTGAGCTCATGTTTGTTAAATAGTTTTGGAGACTAATAAAGTAGTCACACTAGAAGCTAAGGACCCAGAGAGGTAGCCAAGAAGTATGGTGAACTCTGTTATCAAATTGTCGTTGTGTTGATGAATATGTTTATGTTTCAATTTTCTTATGTGTTTAAGTTATTCGCAATCTTTTCAATCCATTTCCCTAAGTAACATAAGAAAACTTCACATAAATTCTATAATACCTTTTTCATTAACAGATCACCCATTTTAACCTCTTTTTATGCCTTAGTCTGAGAGTCTACTCAATAGTCAAATAAGCAATCCTTTCAAATTCTTCAACCTCTTTCACAATGCCCCAAGCCTTGCAAATATAGCATGGAGGGTTAGGGTTTCCAAGTCCTTTGTGAGTTACCTTAGGCAAAAGAAATGATGTTTCCATGCTTTAGTGCTCTTTCCCATTTGCATACTCCATTAGGAATTAGTAATTCCCCCAAACAAGTTGAGTCCTGATGTTTCCCTTCTTTTATGAGATGACATGGAAGAGAATCTAGGGGTATTTTCTTAGTCAATTTGCTCCTTTGACCCACAGAAATTGATGTAGGGTCACTAATGTTATTCCTGAGGTAGCAAGAAGAATTATCCTAGGCACTCTCACTATTCCTGAGGTATCAATAGTAAAAGCACTCAAAGTTGAGCTACTTTTTGTTATGTATGTGATAAGCCTATGAGAATTATTTTATTTCCATTATAATAATTGATTCGATGGGATATTGGTTATCGCTAATAAGAGGAAGAAGCTTAAAGTTGTAGAGTTGATAAACTCTTTTGTAGGTGTAAGAGTCGTACATAAATGATCATGACAACCAAAATAATAAGTGTTAGTCAGGATACAGATTAAGTTCATTGATCTTGCTAGATTAAAAAGAGTGAAATCTGAGGGCTATGTTTCAAGTAGTCATTTGGATGGAACATAAGGATAATTTGTCATGTCAATAGAGATTTGAAGGAAAGGTAATGATTTGTGTTTTAGCATGCTAAATGTAGTTGACCATTTAAGAATTGGTTAAAATGGTGTGTATGCATAGGAGTACAAAGGGGATGGATCCCACAGATCCTTATAAAAGGAAATTTTGGCTTATAATCACATTAAGGAAAAAATATAAACAATATCCATAAATTCGAGTGCACATATTAATACTTTGATGTTTTCAGTGAACTTGTAAAATTTCCCTTGTTGAGTTGAATGTGGGCATGCATGAGAAGGATGGATTATCCCCCTAGATTTGGAGAAAAATGTCATGATGAGGAGAGAAATTGTGATTCCAAAAAATGAGCAAACATAGAGTAGCAGCAAGAAAGGTTCATGACTTCTCACAAATATCTTTCAAAATACTTACATTTAGAGGGGAAAGGTATGTCAAATTATTGTTGATAGTAGTAGTAGTCAGAATATGGTTTCCATAGAGATGGTAGATAAATTTAACCTATGTAGTGATAAACATACCCATGCATACCTAATTGTATGGTTTAAAAAGGGGAATGGAGAGAGTGTTGGAAAAACATGGTTGATCAAGTTTTCTATAGGAAAGGCTGAGTAAAAAAATGAAATATGGTGTGATTTGATTCTAATGTATGCATGTGACATGTTGTCGGGGAGGCCATGGAATCATGATAAAAAATTTGATGCATGATGGCGAGTAGAATACATTTACATTTTGGAAGGATGGATCTAAAGGCATCTTACCACCCCTTTAGGATGAAGGGAAACCTCAAAATATGTTATCTAATTTAGAAAACTTGTTAAGTGAAGGTAACAATATTCTTCTACACGTCAATGATGGAAAGAAAAGAGTAAAAAGACATACCAATACCTACTAAAGCTGCAAAAGTAACATAATAATATGCTAATGTTATACCAAATGAGTTACCTAATTGTCCTCCGCCAAAGTAGAATATTCAAAATGATATTAACCTAATCCCAGTAGCATCTCTACCTAATCAAGGAATATATATACAATGATCCATACACAAGATGTAGAGCTCAAAAAACAAGTGACATTAATATAGCTCATTTGCCTCGTAAATATATGTTAATATATTTTGGCTAAAATTCTTTACATAATTCTCATGAAAGAAAAGGGTAAACTATTTGTTTTTAATTATTAACATATATCACATGATATATGTTAACTAAAAAATATTAAATCATGTTTTGGGGAAATTTAATTCATCATTGTTGTGTTATGAAGCATCATGTAGATCATGGGATTCAAGGATGAAATTCATGGTGGATCAAAACAACAAGAAAAAAATAAAAAAATATATTTAAAAAAATTCTTGTATTATATATATATATATATATATATATATATATATATATATATATATATATATATATATATATATAGATATATATATTGTAGAAAATATGATGGTAGGTTAAACTAATAATGCAATATAAATCAAAGAAGAATACTATAACCTACTTCTACTATCAATTTGCAGAAGATTAGAGATCGAGCTGAACAATATAACCAAAAGAAGAAGAATCAATGGAACAATACACATGAAAATACTTTGGGGGAAGCCTCAACTAAAAACACCACACTATTGTATTATCATACATGGTGGAAATACATAGGAATTATACAAAGCCTTAGCTCTCACAGCTAGCCAGCTCTAAGTACAATCCTCACAGATTCATAAGAAATCTTGGCTTCTCTCCAACCTTCCTCTCTGTCGTCCAAGCTCCCATGTCCTTGCTTTGTTCCTTGTGGATGATTCTCCTGTTGCCTAGTGGAGAAATTCTTTCCAAAACTGTGCAATCCTCACGGATTAAATCCTTGACTGCATGCATGAGTTTTCTCCATGAGAAAGCACATGCAACTGATAATACATTTTCCTTGACATTAATCTAAACTTGGTCTTTCTCAGAATAGACATGCATGAGTTTCTGATGAGGGAATCTTTAGTTAACTGGAGTAGCACTAGTTGAGTGCATTAATGCATCAACTGACTGTTAACTCACTATTAGTTCCTGAAACAGTTTAGAACTAATTTAACTGGACTTAACTCAATAAATTGAGTTAACTAATTACAACTCAAATATAACTCAATATTATCTCCTGAATTTAAGTGATAACTCTTGCATGACTTCAGAAAGACTTCCGACTTGAATTTCTCCAACAAATTAATTTAAAATAAATTAATTAATCATTTCCAAGTAGTTGTTAAGACTAAATTCGATTTTAATTCACAATTTAATTCAAGGACAAAATAAATTGGAATATTCTTGTTGCCATATTTCAAAATATATTTTAAATTACATATTTCTAATGGATAAATAAAAACATTTGAACCTCAAAATAATAAAAAATTTAACTATAAAATATAAATAATCTTTGAAAATACTATTTAATTTATTTTTCATTAATAATAAATATTAAATTATTATTTTAAGAATATTTTTTAGTATTATAATTGTTGGATACCTAATCCTTTAAGGTTTGGTGTGGAAGTTGAACAGCCAAAAGGAGTCCAAGGGACCACTTGGAATATGAAACCAAGGGTCGCTCCTATGTATTATAAATATGTATCATTGTGAATAAGAAATATAATCTCATGTTTATCTTTCCTATTTTGTCTTTGCCATGTGTATGTTTAACAATAATAAAATAATATTATAAATAATAAAAGTGATTTCAAAATTATTATTGATAAGGACCATCTCAACCATTAGTTTTATAATCAATTCATAGTCACAATCATGTAACACAAACAACAGATGATAACATTGATGGAGGATTATATGGAACTATTTAGTGTTATTTGACCTAGAAACTTGACATAACATTACACTAGTTCGAACTCTCATTGCTTAGGCCAGTGTAATAATCATTTCGTATACAATATTGTAATTAAAAATATAAGTCTTAAGATGCATTTTCATCAAAAGGAGGGACAAAGATATTGATAGATATGGAGTGAGAGAGCGTGTGTGTTTGGGGGGTGAGATAGAGAGACAAAGAAGGAGAGATGGAGGGAAATATAGATATAGATGGGGGGGGGGATGGAAGACGATTTCTTGCACTAGATGCATTGATTTTAGTGTATATGGTGATTTATAATCCTTTTTGATTGCTTCAACAAGATGCATTGATTTTAGTGTAGACATTTATTTCTAATGATACTTGATTACTTGCACTAAATGCATTGATTTTAATGTAGATGGTGATTTCTAATCCTATTTGATTGCTTGCACTAGATGCAAGCATGGGATTTGAAATTCTGTAAGATGTAATTTGTGTTTCAAGGCATATTTGATGGCAAGATAAAAATTTAACCCATTAGATATGACGTATCTTTTATATCTGCAACTCGTCAGAATGATGTCTGATTTTAAATTTAAATCGTCAAAAATTATAATACCAATACCATTTAATGGATTTTCCACTTATCATAAGTTTAAATACAAGTAGCTGGCTACAAAGCATAATTTCATTGAATATTTATAACTCGAAATTCAGGTTTCCAACAACTGTTTTGCACTCTCAAGCTCTATAACTGGGATTACTCATAAAAATTTTGGTAAAATATTTTTATTTTTGGAAACCGAATGCAATTGACTCTTATCTATACAATTCACGTCAATTTGTTGTATAATGAAATGTAGTATAACACCCATAATTATTTCTAATTAGAATTTGTGTGTTTATAACTAAATTGGTTGAGGGTTCAAACTTTGTACAATCCTAGTAACCAAATTGTTGTCTCAACTAAAAACTTTCTGGAATAATCTTTTAACAAGACACCATATGATTATAAGTTTTTAAATTATTATTATATAATAATATGATTGATTACATATATCAAATTCCAAATTTGATATCTTATTTATTTGTGTGAATTTGTCATATGCATTTTGAAACTTCACATATTCAAATTTAAATGGATTGAGATAGCATTCATACTAATAGTACTGAATGCACCCAAAACTTTAAATTTATTGACATAAGTGTATCTATGCACTTCACACTTCCTCAAGAGTTGAGAGGCCATCCTAATCCCAGTCACATGCCCAACCAAGGTTTAAAATATCTATAGTTTACATGGTTTCTATCAGTGTAGTAAAGTGCTAAAGTATTTTGAGGTGTTTTTGAATTGTTAAAGAAATGCTAGGACTTACTCTCAATGTGAGTGTTGAGGTTGTATGTTTGATTGAGGCGACCAGTTTTATGAGTTTTATTAATGTACATGATTTGAGGTTAATAAAAATTTAGTTGTTTCAGTGAGTGGTATGCACTTGAGGTTGGAGGATTTTCTGATTTTATAAAAAATCAAAATGCTATTAACACATATTTCATTAAATATGGAAGTATTCAGTGGATCTAGAATTTAGAACTTTAACTAAATTAAGGTTTTTCAAAATGAGGAATTAGAAAGTCACTTAATCCACTAATTTTAATGTAGATATTCACCATTTTTGTGTAAAAATTATCATGATAAACTTTATAAAACAAATTTATATAAACTTGCTAAAAAAAATATTTCACATTTTAATCTTGGATTCCTTACATTATCTATTTTAATATTTTTTATGGTTTATAGTAAAAAATAAGTTTGTTAAGGTTATTTTATGAAAATAATGATGCATATGTTACTATTATTAATCCATTTAATTATAATCTGATATAGTAAATATCATGTATGTGAAAAGTCATGATTATTACTAAGGCAGTGTTGGCACAATTTAAAAGTCTATCACCTTTGCAACACTAGTTATATTATGATTGAAGATTAAAAAACCCTCAAAGCATCGAGTTTATACTCGTATTAGAATTAAATTTCAATATATTTGTGACGGTACCAACCTTTTTTATTGTTTAACTAAACAAAATTATGATGATATTGAAACACTTCTTTTATTGCTTTTTCAGCATAACAATAAAATTCGAAATAACTTTTAATAATATCTTTTTATCTCCTTATTTACCATAGTTGGTCTTAGTGGATGATAATCATCATTATCACCATCATAATTACATACTATTGTAGATAGTTTGCACCATTTTAGAGTTGAGGAGAAAAATAAATTTATGATCAAATTAAATGTTGAATGTGAGTAGTAGCATAATTTATTTTTATTTATTAGTTGTACGCTTATGTCAATAAAGAAGTTGATTGAGGCTCGCTTTATGAATAATAGATTAATATGCAAGATATATATTAAGTATAAAGTTATTTAATGACAAATGAAAATTTTTGGTAATGTGTCCAATATATACTATTATTTAGAACTTTAACTAGATTATATTTTTTCGAAATGAGGAATTAGAAAGCCACTTAGTTCACTAATTTTTATATAGATATTTACCATTTTTTGTGTAAAAATTATCATGATAAACTTTATAAAACAAATTTATATAAACTTGAAAAAGAAAATATTTCACATATTAATATTGGATTCCTTACATTATCTATTTTAATATTTTATGGTTTATATAAAAAGATAAGTTTGTTAAGGTTATTTTATGAAAATAATGATGTGTGTGTAACTATTATTAACCGATAATCCGATATAGTAAATATCATGTATATGTTGATTTACGATTATTACTAAAACAATGTTGGCACAATTTAAAATTCAAAATAACTTTTAGTAATATCTTTTTCCTTCTTATATACCATAGTTGGTCTTAGTGGATGATAATCATTATTATCACCATCATCATTACATACTATTGTAAGAAGTTTGCACCATTTTAGAGTTAAGGAGAAAATATTTTTTTAGGATCAAATAAATGTTGAATATAATTTATTTTTATTTATTATTTGTACTTTTATGTAAGAAACGAAGTTGGTGAGGCTTACTTAATGAATAATATATTAATATGCAAGCTATATATTAAGTATAAAGTTATTCAATGACAAATGATCATAGTAATGTGTCCAATATATACCATCATAGATCCATTTTAAGTGCAGATGTAGGGATCAAATTTCAAGTGCAAACACATTTAGAGTGAAAGATACAATGTGCTATTTTTATTTTTGAAACTACATTTTTGAAGCTAAATAGAGTATATATAAGAACAAATAATAATTTTAACCATAAGATTTTTTTTTTATATATATAGATATATATGAAGTTGATATTGACATAAATTAGTTAACATAAATCTTCAATAGTTACTTTTGAAAATTATAAGATTTAAACCTCTGATTCACACATTTTTTTTTTACTTCTAATTACTTTACAAAATATTCTTTTTTTATATTTTTCTATTTAGAACATAATTTTTATTTTAAACGGGCACAGACGAATAGACAAACTTACACATCCCGCCATATTGAGCTGTAAAATGAGCCTCTCGTTTCAATTACTAATCATTTTAATGATCAAAATCAATCATGAATTAGAATAGTAACAAAGTAGTACAATTTGATTATTTTCAAATACAACAAGAAAGAGAGAAAAATGATTAAGATATTTATTACACATGTTTAGTTTTTATCCCTGTAATGTTTAAGGATACTATATTGAAAAGAACATATTAACATTCATCTAAAACTTAAATTCCTTACATTATTTCTATTACCATTAACATTTATATTTATGTATTAAATATGACCATGAATACTAGATTGTGTAAAAAAAATCTTACCTATAAAGTTATTTAACAATATATTAATATTGTTTTTCTTACTATTATTGACCATTTTAAATTGACACTAACTACTTTTCCTAAGTTGAGTACAAATTAATTATACTAGTATAATGTTGGCACCACTTCAAAATCTATAAGTAGAAATATTTTATAATTGTAGTTGTGTTGTTCAATGATCAAAATATTTTTTTTATAAATTAACATACAACAAAATAGGGAATTTGATTATATCAATTATAATAAGGAAAATTAGGAAAACTCACCTCAAACATTATATCAAGCATCTAGCATTTATTCATTAAGTGTTTAAATGGTTTATATTAAATATAATACTAATTAGGTACCCCACTGTTGTTTTAATATAACAAGTTTAGAAGATGTTTTTAGGTGCATTATTGAATTTTATTATGCATATTTGATATGGTGAGAAGTCATGTTGGTCAAATAAAGCTTTGAAAACTTAAATATTTTATGGCATTGTCATGTAATTTGTATAAACATGATTACATTGAAATATTAAATAATATAAAACTCCTTCAAAAAAAATATGAAGATAATATTTATACAACAAATATGGGAAAATGTGTTTGAATGTATATTAATAGATCCTCCAAAAAAAAATTACATTTATGCATCATATAAGCCTACTCTTAAGATAATCCTCAAGTAGATCAAGAATGGCTTCTACACCATATTTATTTATCTTGGTCTTCTTGCAATGTTCTTTCTTTGGCATCCATGCCCACACTATGGTATTAATTGGAATAGAGCCAAGTTCTTTGTCATCAGGATTTGGTACCCAATATTGCTCTAAAAATTTTCCATTGTATTTCCCTGACATAGGCTTCCACCAGTCAACCTTTACATGAAGATTCTCACTTTCATTATCCCTAAAGATATTTGAGATGGATTTTGCCATCCAAATCATCTCACCTGCATCCTCATTTCCTAATCTAACTAGCAACATCTTTCCTTTCTCAACATCAATCATCGGATTGAATGTTGGCTTTGGCTTGTTGCATTTGGGTCCAATATATATTGGTTCATCTATCGCATTATCAAAATCTCCATCCATAATACTTGAGATTACTTGGAGTGCATTACGATCAACATCAACAATGTGCCTTGTCTTGGGCCAGAAATCCTCAGAAGATGAATCATTTCCATCTATTATTCTATGATCATTATAGATTCCATCTAATGTATCAAGAACTTTTTCCCAATACACCACTTTATTTTTCCATTCCTCTGTAACAATTGGTGAATCCTCATTCCCAATAGTGTCTTTCCACATTTTTATGTATGATGTTATCCCTTCCTTTAGTTCTTTTAAATAGACATCATTCTGTTTGGAAGCTAAGAAAGATGGCTTCCCTATGGGAATTATAGGTCGACCTTCATCATCTATATTCCATAACTCAACTGGTTCTGACCACTGAGAGTCTCTAATTGATTCTTTATACCTTAGTACTGGAACATCATTGAGTATAAGAAATTGGAAGTATTGAACATTAAGATGTCCAACTAGTGCATTTTTTCCCTCCTTAATGTATCCACTAAGGAAACTTTTGAAGTCATAGACCTTGTCAATAAGTGTAGGTGGAAACACTCTATTTTCTTCAATTATGCGATATGTATCCATCATTTCAGGTAAAGAATAAATATCTTTACTTTTTAGGTTGGAAGACATTCTTCCATAGGTTCCATCTATGTCTTCATGGGTGTGCCCCACAGGCAAGAACCCAACCTCAATAGTGATGAAGACACCAAGTGCAGTTAAAAGTGATAGAAACATGAAAAGATAGCGATTCTTATTATCACTTGCTGCATTGTCCAACTGTAACAACAAATGTGGAGGAAGAGGTTTAAAATCAACATTTTGACTTTTTGAACTTCCATGAGATATAAAATCATCCTTGTACCCTTGACATTTTGGGTAAATAGAGGTGTCAAGTAATGCATTTGTAAGTGGGTTTCTTGAAATTCCACTTTCATAAAGTAGATCACCATACATATCCATTTGTGGGTCTTCAAGGTCCCTTAAGCACTTTGCAAGGATGTAATAGTAAATTGTGATCCCATATGGACAAATGGTAAGGAGAAATGACCAAAACCTCCCGCCTTATGCCCATGTGTAAGCATACCTGTCAATGACAAACCCAAATTTGTTCCTACAACAGATTTTGATTTGACACGTAGCCTTGGGATTGATGTCTTTGTTTTGTCCATTTTATCATGGATAATGCTCAAATACTCCTTTGGAAACCGCTCTGACATAATTCTATGGGCATAGTAGCAATATCTTCCACACATAAAATCTTGTTATGTTTCGTCAACCTACCTCGTGCCTTTTCTTCCAACTCTTTTGTAGTTGCTGACTTCATTTGTGCTTTCAACACAATACATTCACTGCATTTACTGAAGTTGGTGTTCTTTGAAAATGCCACATCTCGAAACTTAGTATTCCAGATCTTGCTCATTGTTGGTTGTGATATTGATGGGTAATTGAGCTTTTGAAGAGCCTCATTGATCTCTTTTAACAAAGAATTTTGTGTGTAAGTCGAAGGAAGCAGTCTTAAAGGAGCAGATGTTCCATCTTCTTCAACTTGACGTGTTTGATTTGGTGAAAAATCTGAATTATCCATTACAATTTTGTGCAATATTTCTATAGCTGCCACTGTGTGAGCTCGTGCTTTGCATGTGTTGGTGTTACCATGAATAGCTTTGATCTGTCCATGTTGGAAATAATGTTGGTAGTTATAGAATGTGCTTTGAGGAATTTTATGTATCTTATACCATGCTTTCTTACAAATAATATTCCCATTAAATCTCATGTCCTTTACATTTCTAGCAATAGGTGGTAGGCCATGGCCATGGCCATGGCGCTTGACATCACTGTGTTTGACATGAGTGAATTCAAGACAAATTCTCTAATACCATTTGTATTTATTTGTCTCATACCCCTTCTAGCACCTTCAATGGCCTTCCTATCGACATGTTGAAGACAATCTTTTCTACAACATACATCTGCTGCCAAAAGTCGAATTTCTTTCTCTTCATCTATTTTTGTTTGACATTTTGCAGTTTTTTTTGTAGCCATAACTCGTTTAATCCTTTTATATGGCCTTGTTACATTCATATCAATTGAGTTTCTATCTTTTTCATTACAAAGGTACCCATCCCATTTGTTTAAGGGATTTGTGTCCTCTATAACATCCCATATCACCATTTCTTTGGTTGGTTCCTTGAACTTTTCCTTGACCCTTAATATCACACCTTTGTTGTCCACAACTTATTTATTGGCCATCTAACCAAACACTGTATAGACTTATCCCCAATTCTACATATCTCACAATTTCCATCTACCTCTTCTAGGAAACACGAAAATCCATTTCACCTAGTGTTTCACCCTCAACAATGTCATCCTCGTAACTAGCATTCCTTTAGAAATGCACATGCTTGTTCCCATGCATTCATGTGTAAGAGAAACCTTTGCACATATGAATCTAACCTTGTCTTGGGGAATATTTATGCCATGATCATGACAATGAGGCTCCAAATATGATTCTGGACAAATTTCATAAGATTCTAATGCACCCCCAAGTGTATGCTCAAACCCTGTTGGATGTGGTAGAGGAACATTATGTTTTAACACCTTTTCAATTTTAACCACTATGCATCCTTTCTTTACCATCTTTCCATGCACTTTATGCCCAAGCTCTGTATTGAATATGGAGCCCTCGCCCACCTTCACTCCATGTTGTAGAAGATTTACCTTGTCTCCAATAGAAAATGTAGAAGAAACATTTGTACCTATAAACAAATGTAAATAATGTTAGTATTTACTCAAAAAAAGAACATTTATTATAGTATCAAAATATATAACACATGCTTCAATATTTTGATTTACCTATGTGGTGTCTCAAATCCACAATCTTCCATGGATGTATGTCCCCTTCATTAACATCATCATCAATCAAATGTGGTTGAATGAGATCAATTATCAAAATTGCAACATAACCAACATTAACCTTTTTTCCAACATAATAAGTTCCAGACTCTGCAGATTCAACCCTTGCTAGCCCAATGACTTGATCATTAATAAGGAGATCAACATAGTCCCCTTTTGCCAAAATTATATTTTCCATTGTAGCTTGCATCAATTCTGTAACAACAATTACATCGTAACTTGTAATTAAAAGAATGAACTGTGTAAAGTGTGACTTTATATTTCCCCAAAAACACACAACTTCCGAAAAAGTAATATAAATGCAAAAATAAAAATATTATGGTTGTCATGTTGTATGTAATGAAACATTGTTTCCTCAAATGAAAGCTAACAATCAATATCATTCCTTCTACTACAAACATAAGCATATTGCTAGAAGCAACATTACATGGTCAAATAAATCTAGCACATGCTAGATTTCCTTCTAGCACAAACACAAACACATTGCCAATAACAATATTCTAAGGCGAAGGAAATCCACAACATGCTAAATTTTCTTCTAACGTAAATAGAAGCATATTACTCACAAAAACATTTCAAAGTAAAAGAAATCTTACACATTCTAGAGTTTATTGTAGCACAAACACAATCACATTGCCAAAAATAACATTGCAGTGTAGAAGATATCTAGCATACGATTGATTTACTTCTAGTACAAACAAAAGCACATTGGCAACAATAACATTGTAGGGCAAACAAAAGCCAACAAAATCCAACAACTTCTATCACAAACACAATCACATTTCCAACAACAATGTCGCAAGGTAAAATCAATTTAACGCATGCTAGCTTTACATGCATAAATACAAGCATACTACCAATAACAACATTTTATGTCAGAAGAAATCTAGTGCATGCTATATTTCCTTCTAACACAAACAAAAGCACATTACCAAGGTGAAAGAGATCTAACATGTGTTATATTTCCTTCTATAATAAACAACCAAATTGAAAACAACAACATTGCATAGCAAAAGAAATCTAACACAACTTCTAGCCCAAACACAAGCACAACTTTTCCAATAACATTGCCAAAGTGATGGAAATCTAACACTTGCTAGATTTCCTTTTATCATAAACAACCAAATTGACAACAACACTATTGCAAAGCAAAAGAAATCTAGCATAGTTTCTAGCCCAAACACAAACACATTTCCAATAAAAATATTGCAAGGTGAAAGAAATTTAACGCATATTAGCTTTACATGTGGCACAAATACAATCATACTACCAACAACAACATTGTATCCAAAAGAAATCTATTGGGTGTTATGTTTATTTTTAAAACAAATCAACAAAGTGTAATGATGATTATTTGTTGTGAAGACCCATATGAAAAGTGGCGTAATGCTAATAAGACCAATGCAGCTACTGCAGGATACCCACTCACCTTTCCCTTTATCCTACAAAAAAACTCTGAGGTGTGAAATCCTTTTTTTGTCGAGTGTTTGCTTGTAAGAGGAGAAAGTAATGAATAATTCTTCCTGCTAGAATATATTTATTTGGGGAAAACAGGGTGAAAAACATGAAGCCTCATCATTCAAAATTTGTGTTTCCTTGGGGGGTGGTTGTTCTCTAATGGTTGATTTCCCGTACTAATTAATGTTTCCTTTAGCTGACACATTTTTCCTTCCACTAGGTTGTCAACAGGAAGCTTATAATAGGAGAATATTCATCTATTGTGCTCCTTCCAAATTTCCCAAAGGATGAAACCTCGAATGAAATTTCAGGTAAGGTTCACCACCTCGTTTTTTGTATAATGCACCCATCATTTCTTTATTGTTTATTGTATGCTCTCTCGACTTTGGTTTCTTTATCTAAATATTGAGGCTAATTAGTCCCATAGTGCCTCCATATAGTTACAGGTGTTGAGTAAATGATTAAGCCTCTCTTTTGTGTTTTGGAGAGGAAACACGAAGAGGAACCTATAATCCTCTCTTTATAACTTTGTCTTGAGTAGGACCTTCTGGTGTAAAATCAATGACGTGAAAATTTAAATTTATGGCCAATGTGGCACCATCCAGTTTTTTCCACGATGGATCATTTGTACCAGTATATCCCTCACTAAGATAACTTTGACTTCCTTGAGATTGACTCCACTTCTTTTTTCCCCCATTTGAGTTGGTCTTGTTCATTATTGACATAA